>JAEANM010009828.1:0-16148 GCA_017656035.1 Myanophis thanlyinensis
ATGGAGTCACTGAAGCAGTCGGTGTGAGCTTAAATGGACTCTGGGGGATGGTAGAGGACAGGAAGGCCTGGAGGAACATGGCCCATGGGGTCGCGATGGGTCGGACACGACTTCACAACTAACAACAACAAAACCTCTCCAGAGATCCCTATTACCAGGAAGGATGCAAAGCATGATGATATTAATTGTAACACTGATAAAAAAGCAAGATATAAATCGTAAAAAGGTATCTTCTTCTCAATCCCAGTTCCTGAAGAACGTTGACTTGTAGACACTTGTAGACTTATAGCCAGGTAGGGCTATATCAAAAAATGAAGACTATAAAGAAAAATAAATTACAAGAGTAAACTTGTTTTCCAACAAAATGCAATGCAAGAATGAAACTTGCTTTCCAACAAAATGTAATGCAAGAATGAAACAAATTGTCATTGAATATTTCCCCCCCCCCCAAATGTCTGATTTGCAATTCCCAAGGCTTCTTTTTCCTATTGTTTGGCAAAACCTTTCATTCAGAGGTGAAATTCAGTAGGTTCTAGCAGATTTGCTAGAACCTGTAGTAAATTTTTGAAGCAATTCAGATAACTGGTTTTTAGAAGAAATCTCCTTTTGTTTTTTTCCACTTTAAAAGGTTAATCCTGTAAGGAAGGCAAGAAAAAAAATATAGTGTTGTTTCTAGCCTAATCTTTATTACCCTGCTTACAGAAACTGCCCACCCAGTCACATGACACCCCCCCAGCCACGCCCACCAAGCCACGCCCATAGAACTGGTAGTAAAAAAAATTGAATTCCATCACTGCTTTCATTGACTTTCTACGTTTAATTGGACTGATTGCCTACTCATTTTCCCCCTCAGAGTTGGAGACAATTTACTTAAATGAGGAAAGATCTTCACTATTCTAACGATTATCTTATAACTACTATAAATTAGGATCACTATTTTACAAAAGCTTTTCCAAAACATGACAGAGAATTGTCAGTTCCTCTTTCAAGTGAGTGGCAATTTCCGATACTTTCTGTGGTGAATCAAGAACCTCCATGCTGCAGGTAATGGGATTGTAGTGAAGAGGAAAAGTCTTCTTGATCGTAAGAGCATATTTCCTGTAGAGCAAGGAACAAAGGATGTGTCTTTAGTCTGAAGAAAAAAAAATATTGCATGACAATATAATGTACCATTACCTCTAACACTAAAGCAAGATTGGCTTTAACAATTACCATGGCTTTAACAATTGGCTTTAACAATTACCATGAATCTATTTCTTGTGAATTTGATTTTTTTGAAGATGGATGTGCTATCTGAAATATGAGTGGACCCTCATATTTCTTCCCCTACCTTTGATCCATGTACACATATATCATTAGGGTTTTTAATAACTATATTCAAACATTTTAAAAAAACAGACATGCCCTGTATAACCTTTATTCCCAAGAAGACACTGGGGGTCTCTTTCTTGGAAAATAAAATAAAATAAATTGCTGCATCCCAGTATGTCTAATTGCCCAGAAAAGAGGCATGTAAATGTATTACATAATTTTCTAAGGAAGTGAGTGGCTAGAACAATTGTCATAACTGTTTTGTAACTGGCTATGTCCACCATGGGTATGAATGGGACTCACCAGCTAATAATTTACAATTGCATCCTCAATATGTTTACACACTCTAAAGATACTAATGCCAACTGCCTATAAAGACCAGGAATCCCTGCAACTTGTTAATGAAAGAAATTCTAAACTAAGATTACCCAACTTTTTAAAATCTTAAAAGTCACATCAAGTTCATACAAAAAAAATATATGGATGGAATTACTTTGTTTCAAATAAAGTTTAAATTTAATTAACTTTTCATTAAATTGCCAAATATGGGTAACGTTTATTTCCATATATCTAATAGTTTTCTTTCTCCCAGACTGAAAATCATAACTCAGCATCAGCTTCACAAGAACTGTGCAGAATATATTTGATAATGGACATCTAGTTTTGCACTGCTGAAATAAATCCAGATCAACTTAATCTGGTGGTATAAACCAGATAATACCATCTTTATACTTACTGTAGCTGAGACTTTGCATCTTCAAAACAGTCTGCTATGAAGTAAATGGGCTGGAAGGTCTGGTCATGATAAGGTTGGACCACCATCACATCTGGATCAAAGGGTTTATATTCTGGTTTTTCTGATAAAGCATACTTTTAGTGAAGAACAACAGAAGAATTGATTTTAGACTGAAGTCAACTCAATTGACAACACACTAGATAATTGGGAGCAGCCAAGGAACTGAAATTAATGGATGAATGGATAGGATGGTAGAGTGAAATTTCCATTAAATCCATGGAACTTCAAGAAAAGATGTTTTAAATTTTGCTTTCCCACATCACTGAAACAGTTTTCTGTGCAAACCAACATTTAATTCGGTTTTTTCAGCATTCAGACATATTTGATTTGCACATTTCTAATGCCCAGTTTTGTATATTTTTAAAGACAAGCAAGGTTAAGCAAAATCTCTTTCTCATCAAAACCGTAAAGTGTTCAGTTTTAATTTTTAAACTCTAAGTGGAACTATTTGAACTGCGAATTTGAAAATCCTCTTACATTTTTGTTTGTTTGTTTGTTTGTTTTTGTTCCCTTCTAGTCTAGTCTAAAATTCTAGTTTTGACTCCTGTGACTGCTTGGATGAGTCCCTGCAGTTTTTGGCAAGATTTCATAGGTTTGCTATTGCTGCTTTCCAAGAACTGAGACAAAGTGACCGGCCCAAGGTCATCCAACTGCCTGCATGCTTAAAGAGAGACTAGAACTCACAGTCTCTGGGATTCTAGCCTATGCCTTAACAACCACACTGTTACATTAACTATCATGATACAGAATCAAACAATATCTAACCCCAATCAACTAATGTGACGCATAAAACAAATACATTTTTTATTCTTGCATGTAAAAATCATGTGGCTGCTTTGATAAATAATAGAGAAGTGCTCATGCACAGGTATTTTTAAAGAACATGTTTCCAGTAAAGTATTAGATAAAAGACTAATACAAACCAAGAAAAAATATAGAAAGCAAAGCAAAGAAAAAGAGAAGGGCAAAAGGCATGCTTTTCTCCCTGGCTCCCAGAACCATTAAATCTGCTGGAGATGGCTATATTATTATCTCTTTGTTGGGAGGTTCTGTATGGCGCAAATCTGTGGGTGATCATTGTTCTCCCCTTGATCCAGAGAGGAGTTCCAAGAAACGGATCAATTCACCAGTTCCTCTATTCAACACTGTTGTTGACTCCACAAAATTGGAGCTGTCTTCAAAGTCTGCCATTGCAACTATGGTACTCCTTTCTACTGTATTTCTTAATTGCCAAAAAAAAAATGTGGGGAGGGGGGGGAAGAAGAGTCTTCAAAGCAGTTTTACCCAACATTGGTACTCTCTTAGATATATAGGTTCTCAGTTCCCAGGAATCCCAGGCAGAATGACTATTGCTGAGATTTGATTTTGACAGCTGATATCCATGAATCTGGATGGTGTCCAGATTATGATATCCAGATCTGGATGGTGTCCAGATTATACATCCCTGCTTGTGTCCTCATATTATGACTCTTACTGGAAGTGTCAGGTAAAGAAAAAGAAAGAAAGAAAGAAAGATGTCTTTCCAGAAATGGTGACAGCATTTTAATATGATTCAAATTATGTAGTGTCAAAGCTGTTGGTTTCTAATTTGACCCCTGCCTAATTTTTTCCATGCTCAAAACTTATGCAGAATCAGATCTACTGGTAGTTGTAGCTGGGCAGCTGCTGCCAAGACTCCCCTCCTTTGGTCATGTACAGGAATCACGAGGAGTTAAGATAGCCCAAGGACATCTTTATCTTTTGAAATGTATAATATCTCTGAAAATCAGAATAGGAAATTTAGGAGAAAAGGCAGCCTTAATTCTCTTCCAAATGTTGATTTTTAGCTGGACTTAAGCTCAATTATTTCATTTGCAATTGCTTGATGTTGGGTTGATCCTCCCTGTGAATATTCCTTAAATTTAAACCAGATCCATTTGTAATAATATACTGATACATAATGCTCAAGGCTTACGGATACATGCTGAAATTTTTTTTATAATCTCAGACCCAGCTTTTCCTTCTGAATCTTTCATTCTTGCAGTGGGAAGATATGCTTAAAAAGTGCTTGATGACCCCACATAACCTTTCACAATGAAGGGAGGTTTGTTTTTCAGCAAATGAAGCATGCAGAGGAAAAACGCCTGCCAGCTGTGAACTATGGGCCATTACATTTTACTGTACATGGGCTCAACTCCAGCCTGGGTGTTAACATAAAATTCATTGTATATAATGCAGAACAGCTGAACATACAGTAAAAATATAGTGCAAAACTGAGTGTGTTGGTCAGTTTTCTAAAGTTCAAGAGACATCGCATTCACTGGCATGGTAAGTTATGGGTTCAGAGAGAGTATGTTTAAATGTCACCTCCCATTTGAAGGACAAAACCGAGTTTCTGGGCCAAATGGTACTTGAAAATGAACTCTGAAATTTGCCTTCTTTTAAAAACACTGGCTAGTCATTGCTTTATAAACAGATAGTATATTGAACAGCAATGTTACAACTGGAATCATTTTGGATAACTTCAGCTAGGGCAGCCAAGTGAAATCTTCCACCCAAAGAGGTGCCTTAAAGATACACTGGACTACATCTTCCATAATTCTGAGCCAGCATTGTTAGATGGTGGATGCTGACATAGCATCAAGGAGTGGCCAGGAGTATATGCATTACAGGCACTTTATGTCTCTATAAAAATACATTGAATTTAAAACAGGTCCAATAAAAACAACAGGATTTAAAATAGGCACAACTGACTGACTGTAAATCTCATCTATTCAATTGAATTACTGTAAGTTTTACTAATTTTGGGGAAAATTAACAGTATGCCTGTATGCGAAGTCACCTAATAATAGTTAAATCAGAACTAACTTAATTCAAGGGCATTCATGGGGATGGGAAAAGGGACGGACATCAAAAAAAATCAAGATGACAATTGAGGTCCCACTCTTTTTTCCAGGTATTGTGTATTTTTATGTACATTGTGCATGAAAAAGTTTGTAGTAAAATAATAGACACTTCTTGTCCCATTTATTTTCATGGATCTCTTCTACTTATGACCAGGTTTGAATCCAAGCCACACATTTTAAATTAGGGGTAGTCCTTGGCTTATGACTACAATTTAACCCCAAATTTCCCATTGCTAAGCAAGACATTTGTTAAGTGAATTTTGCCATATCATATAACCTTTCTTGCCACAGTTGTTAAATGAAGCATTGCATTTGTTGGGCTAATAGCACGGTTGTTAAATGAATCTGACTTCCCTGTTGACTTTGCTTATCAGAAGGTTGCCAAAAGGGATCACACGGCCCCAGGACACTGCAACCATCATAAATAGGGGCCAGTTGCCAAACACACGAATTTTCATCACGTGACCTCAGGGATGCTACAATAGTCATAAGTATGAATACCAGTCATAAGTCAGGGTTTTTTTTGCTGCTGGAACATTGGTCAACTAATCAAATGAGTATAAATCAATGGTTACCTGTGCTACACTGAAACAATGACCAATCTGAATCTTCATTATAATTGGTTGATGAGAAGTATCTTGTTCGTCATTTGAAGAGTTTTAGTTTATTTTAAAATACCGTATTTTTCAGCATATAAGACACACATGAGTAAAAGATGCACCTAGATTTTGAAGAGGAAAACAACAACAACAAACGTTTTTGGCCTCTATATGCCCTATTTTTGAACCTCTTTTTTGCTCATTTTTAAGGCTATTTTTTAGGCTTTTTTCAACCTGTTTTTAGGCTTTGGGGCTCATTTTTGAGGCCTTTGAGGGGGGATCGTTTGAGGCTTTTTTGGACTATTTTTGAGGCTTTTTTGACCTGTCGTTCTTCACTAAAAGAATGCTTTATCAGAAAAGCCAGACTATAAACCCTTTGATCCAGAAAAAGGCCTGGAAAAGGCCCGAAAACAGAGCACATGAAGGCAAACAAATGGCTGGCGGGTAGGCGGGATGTCGGCAACATTCACTGTATAAGATGCACACATGTTTTCACTCACTTTGGGGGGGGGACTGAGTCTTATATGCCAAAAAATATGGTAAATCTATCAACATTTGGCTCTGAATTACCTTCCAGTGTTCTCTGCTGGTAATGCCCATTTGTTGCTAAATATTGCAGACTTCTAAGATGTTGGTGTTTCTAGAGAAGACATATATCAGACAAAAATATTTTTAAAAACTTACTATCAGTTCTCCATAGGAAGAGAGGAGGCCTGCTCCATAGGCTTTGATAGATTCATTTTGTTTGCACAGGCCAAACTCAACTGTAAACCAATAGAACTAAGAAGAAGAGAAGGAAAAAAACTTTGATTATGAGAACTCATCTGAAGTAAAAACAAAAAACAAAAAAGCCTTCCCAATTCTTAATCCATCATTTACTACCACTCATCCTTGGGTTAATGGAGTTGTTTGTTCATCTCCCTTGATACTTCTTTGTTGGGATGAGAGAGTATAGTGTTGGTTCACTATCTCTATTTGATACAATATTTGACACATTCTGGGAAAACAACAATAGCACAATAGTCACAAACTGAATCTGGGCCACCAAAGTTCAGTTCTGTAAAGAAGAAAGGGACATATAGATATGTCTCAATGGGAACTGCACCTATCTAACCACTTTTTCTAACTTTGCACCTTCCAGGTGTATTAGAAAACAGTTCCTATTTCGATGGCAAATATGCTGAAGGACAGTAAGCTGGAAAAAGCCATGCTATTGGTAAGCAATATCCCCTGGCTCTTTGAAAAGCATAGAATATTTATATGATATGTTCCATTCATGTGTGTTATTATATAGATGTGGCTCTATGGCATTGTATTTTTGCTGTGCAAATGTGTGTAGGAGATGACCAGGCTGAGCCTAAAAGAGGGGCCAAATATGTTACAAGCCATGAGTCCCTGCATGCCCACAAGAGATCCAGCCCACCTTAAATGCCTTTCTTATCTCCCACTTATTTCCCTTGACCATTAGTTGGCCAGATTCATGTAGAGTGCTTAGCTTGCAATAACTCATTTGAACTGCACAAATCTCCTGATTTCCCCAGTGCCTGACAATGTGATTTGTACTCACTGTTGATAACTTTTCAACATCCTCATCAGATGCTCCCAGAGAAGCCAGCCCAATATCCTAAATCAAGCATATTGATTTTTATTAAAATTACAAGTCATCTTTCTACTCCATTCCATAAGAGTTATATTACTTTTCAGTAGTAGCTTCAATATGTCACAACCTCTACCCCTTTGTGTGCTGTGTGGACAACCTTCCATTTCATGTACACAAGAAACAGGGCTTACACTACAATACTGGCACACACATACATACACACACACAAACTCACACACGTGTTTATTATTTACATTTAAATTTTTATGGCACCTCCTCCTCAAAGTGGCTCTGGTTGGCTTACAAATAATAAATCAAGTAAAAAAAATAATTGAAATATTAAATCATGATGTATTCATGTTATTTAATTATTAAATATGTAATTATTAATTATTAAAATTAATTATTAATTAAATTGTAGCATTCATTATTAATGTTATAATTTAAATATTAAAGCATTGCTTTATCATTCTGTGTCCCTACTCCTCCGCTTTAGGACCTAGCAGCACAACACCCTAGTCAAGGAGAAAGAATTAAGCAATATGTTGTGAAAAGTCCTCCTGCCTGTAGCTTAATAAGGAGAAAGAAATTAGAAATATATTAGACTATGTAAACCATTGCCATGTAAACTAACCCCAAGTAAATGATCAGTTCAGAACCTGTCTCCATTTAATCCAGCATATTTTTTCTGACAGTGGTCACTGAAGTTAAGGGCAGGAAGCCAAAAGATCTCTCACAACCTTGTCCTTCATCAACTGATCAGAGATACTCTGCTGTATAGTTCCCTAAAACATTGAGGTCTAATAGCAATTGCTGGATACATTCTCTGTGAATTTGCTTATGGGAATACAGAGGTCTTTTTCCAGGAATATTTACACTCTAAGCAAGATTGTCATCTTTAGAATAAACATCTGTATGATTTGTTCTGGTTGCAACTTCCCTTAAGTCAACTTATTATTTCATGATTGTTAATAATGCAATATAGAGCCAATACTTCATCTTTGGATGCTTGTTTAGCCAAGAAAAAGAATGTATGGAAGTGGAGCATATACTTTCTAATATGAGATAATCCACCCCATGTGATTTGAACATCTGGCAACATCAGAGCAGAGCTGTAAATCAGATTGTTTATCCTAAAGCAATTTAACCCAGCATTGCTCAGCCCAACCCAGGCAACAGCTGCTTACTGAAAATAACAATGGCCTGTGCAGCATTTGAAAGAAGGTATAACAGGAGACAGTTTTGCCATTATCCGTTGCTGCTGCTACTGTTGTTCTCCAGAGACTTATGGAACAATGAGCTGGTCTAAAATGCAATGCTAGAGGCAACATTGGTGCATTTCAATATTCCCATGTAATTCCACTGCTCTGCAAACTGCACTGGTTACCAGTGAGCTTCTAGGTATGATCCAAGTGCTGGTAGTCAAGTCTGTCATGACATGGAGTCAGGTTATTTGAGGGATTACCTATATCCCATGTTCATCCATTAATATCAAGCAAAGTTGGTACACTTCAGATCCTTTAAGTATGCTATGTCAACTATCAAGATCTAGGAAATGGCCTTCTCTGCATGGCATCTGTCCTCTGAATTGACATTCCCACTCAGAAAGCCATGTGACTTCCACCATAATGTCCCAAAAGTGATTTTTCATAGCCACATTTTGGAAGACCACCAGAATATAATTATGGTGGAATGTCTAGGGTGGAATGTCTTCTAAGTCATCCAGGTCATGGTTGTCCCAAAGATGCTTTTCAAGAGGCAACTGGACTTTCTGGTTTTTCTTTGAAGACATTTCACTTTTCATCCAAGAAGCTTCTTAATGGAGCAGAGCTGAAGAAACTTCTTGGATGAGAAACGAAACGTCTTCAAAGAAAAACCAGAAAGTCCAATTGCCTTTTGAAAAAGCACCTTTGGGACAGCCATGACCTGGATGACTGAGAATCTCCATAGCCATTCCACCATAATGATATTCTGGTGGCCTTCAAAAATGTGGCTATTGTCCCAGACCTCGGAATAGAGCAGCTGTGGATTTTTTTTTTAAATATGGGATAGGTAAATTTTTCCTATCAGCTGAGATCTATCTTCCTCCTCTTCCTTCTTCTCCTTCTCCTTATTCAGGTTGCTATGTTATTATCATTATTTTCCATTTCTTGATGGAAACACTTTTAATGGATACTTTACTACGTATTTTAAATTTTCTACATCATCCTACTTTAAAATCTTGATTATGTTTTGCTTTTGTGCTTTATAAATTCCTCTAGAAATATACTGGAAAAAATAAATACAAATGTACAATCATTTAATCTAGATAAACTCAGCTTTTTGTTTAGACTTAAGAACTACACTGGCCCCTTCTGGTTTCATGAGGAATATTCAGAATCCACACAGCTGCCTTGCAAAATTTACCTTCTCGATTAAATTTCCAATCATTCCTCCAATTCCTGCTGTGCTTTGCAAAACTTTACCTTAAGAATTCATTCTGCTTTGAATAGGTAGCATTAGACAGAAATTTTAGCTAGCCTAAATTGCCAAATATGGAGTCAGATACGACACTGTCTAAGTCCAGCTTCTTTGTCTAGCTCAATATTAACTATACTCTCTGGCAGAGCTGAACAAAAGAAAGATTTCTGCAGATATTAATAAGAATTCCAGAGGAGGAAATAATTTTTGTAGAAGACGTAAATGGAGTGCGAGATCCAAGCTTAGACAAATCATCCCAAAAGGAAAAAAAGGAAGACAGCTTCCAAGAAAAGAAAGACAGCTTCCAAGTATACATATATATTTATATATATATTGGCTTTGACTGATGCTTGCAGAATTGGTAACTTCCCACTCTGATATTCACATAGGCCCTAAAGTTAATTCTTTTAACTTTGATCATGATTGTTGTTTGTTTTCATTTGTTTGCTGTGTTGTGCTGTGTTAGTTAATGGTTCAGAGAATTATATGAACTCAAAACACAGGTTAGTGATTTAATTACACAAGCATATTCCCTGAACGCAATCAATACGTGAACCATCACCATGCCAGGGGCATTTCTTCCATCAGAATAAGAAGAACAAAATTACCTGTGAAAACTGAGCAAAGTCCTTATCAGCTAACATGGGGACATGGCCCAGCAGTTCATGGCAACAATCCCTGCCAAAATAAACAGGTTAAAAATTGCCATAATGGTATCCCTGGCTTTAATTTTAGTGAAAACTCTTCATTGCCACATCAAACCACAGAAATCCTATGATCTATATACATGTACCAACTTGCTATATTGAAAAACCTTGACATAGCCGATTCTCAGGGTGGCATGTGGATTTCAAAAGCTAGGCAGGAGTCAATTTCCCACCTATTGTGCATGTTTACCGAAGGAGTACATTGAGCAGACACAATCCAAATTCAAACCAAATGGAGCATCCATAGATCAGTTCCCAAGATGGCTCAGAACTACCGCAGCCTACATGTGGCATATACAAAGCCTTCTATCAGTTGAAGAAGTGATCAGAAATGTTCAGGGACAGGTATCAAAACAAGAAGTATGAAAGCTTTTAATTTGGAAAGGTCTCCAAATGATCCTACAGCCAGCCATGCAGAAATGGATCAAGTGGCCAGCCAGATGAAGGTGCAGCTCCATTATGAGATATTTTTAAAATATATTTTAATCTCTAACATAAGAATTAGATTAATGATCAGCCAGTGTTTTGGGGTTTAACAGCCAGTGAGAGTTCTGGATTGAGTCTTTTGTCACAATAATGCTTTCGCTGGTTGCACATTCCCAAAGAAGCAACTGATCAATTCAGGTTGGTGATCATGGAAACATGGTTGCACAGTTTCTTTTTTAAAAGGGGGGGGGGCAGAAGCACAAACATGCAAAAACACACTAATTCCCACAATATAAGAGTGGATGGTAAAAGGTGATGGAATTAGCAGAGGTGGCAAAACTGACTGTTTTAATCCTTCCATGCTCCTAGGAGTATAGTCATGCTGGCTGCATAAAATGGAAGCATCTTCAGATACTTGGCTAAGAAACAGTGATGAGCAGCGCCCCCTAGAGTTGGACATGACTGGACAGGGGAAACCTTTGCTTTTACTTTTATCTAGTTTTGTTTTTACTTTGAAATACTTCTGGATTTTTACTTGAAACTGGAAAAAAAAAACAGAACTTTGATTTTAGATGTTGATGTTAGAATGAATTAGTTATCGTAACAACTAATGCTTGAAATGCTGTGAGATGTAAAGCAAAAGGTTGAGGTTGTAATTGTTTTGGGGTGTGCGTTTTTTGTATTTTATTGCACTGAAAAAAGTTGGAAGTCACCCACTGATTTTTTTTTCTTTCTTTACACTACTCTTTCTTTCTCTCAGTTCTCTAACTTTTGTTTATGTTTGTATTTTTATCTTATTATGAAACTCAATAAAATGTATTAAAATGTTAAAAAGAAAGCAGTGGGCTAGCAGTCAATAAAAATTATTTCCTGACATTTAGAACAATTAATCAGTGGAACAACTTGCCTCCAGAAGTTGTGAATGTTCCAACACTGGAAGTTTTAAAGAAGAGATTGGATAATCATTTGTCTGAAATGGTATACGGTTTCCCGCCTAAGCAAGGGGTTGGACTAGAAGATCTCCAAGCTCCTGTTCTGTTCTGTTCTGTTCTGTTCTGTTCTGTTCTAAAAAATACCTTGGAGATTCAGTGATTGGTCAGGATCCTCCCAAACCAAAATGCCAATGCATATTAACATTGATCTTAGCTCCCAGGAGTAGACCACTGTAGTGCTGATAAAGATTTTAAAATGTTGTTTTAAATACCGTTTGTTGTGTCTGCACAGGCGTGGCAGAGTTTTCCATCTGGTCCACTCGTGCCGCGCTGACTGCTGGCAGCTGATTGGCTGCCGAAAGGATGGTCCCTGATTGGCTGGGACAAGGTTCAATCTGATTGGTTGCAGGCGGGCCGCACGAAGTATAAAACGAGCAGCCCGCCTGCAGCTGCGTGTCTTTTTGCTGGCTAAATAAAGGGCTCCCTCACGATCATCTAGTCATTCCTTTTTTTGTTGTTTTTTCCCACACGATGCGATCTAACACCGTTCCTTACTATATAGAAGATGTAAAAATACATTTCATGAGAAATTCAGAATGAGAAGGTTCTTTTTATGGGCTGTATACAAGTCCATGTCTTCATAAAGTTCTATTTAGGAAGAGGGATTTTTTAGACTAGGCCAGTAGTGGCGAACCTTTTATTTACCGAGTGCCAAAAAGTACACTCTTTGTGCATGCCATCCGCACTTTTGTGTGACTCCTCCATGTGCGCTGTATGTGCAACTGCACCATCTGTGCATGCATGCAGCTTTTGCACATGCAATGCACATGTGCTGCACGTAGGCACTCACACACACATGTGCAATCGTGTGTGCATGCACAGGAGAGCTCCGAAGACCAGCTGGATTTCTTGCTGCAATCGCACACATGCACAGCGGAGGCCCGAAGACCAGCTGGGTCTCTGCAATTGTGCATGCATGCATGCGCAATTGCATGTTCATGTTCAGCTGGAGGTAAGTTGGCCGACAGCTTGTGTGCCCAGCAAGATGGCTCTGCATGCCACCTGTGGCACCTGTGCTGTAGGTTCACCATCACGAGACTAGGTTTATACTACAAGTTATTCTTTTTCATCTTCTCTTTGGCAGCTGCCCAGACTACCATCTGAGGCTGCAAAAAATACTGATTTCTTTTCCATTTTGAAAAATGAGAAAACAAACTACAAAGCAAAGAAAGAATACTTGTCCCTTCCCATATTGATCCCCTATTAGAGAACGCAGCTGGAGGAAAGGAGGGAGAAAGAGAAATAGAAAGTATGAATGGGTGGGACTACACACGAGCAGCCCCATGTGTAGTTTAAATTTCAGCAAAGTTTATACAAACTTTTTTTTTTGAAGGATAGAATTTGGCAGTGCACATGCTGGTATTGGATTCTGATGTCAAAAGTTGAAAAGAAGCAGAATGTAATAAAATACAGCTGAAAACAAAACTGGGGGATAAAAGAAATGAGTGTGTGGCCAGGAAAGAGTGTTGGGTGTGAACACATCATAAATGATTGAGGCTGACAGTGAAAACTGTGTGAGTGCCAAGTGAACAAGAATTTTAAATGCTTCCTACCTTTTTTTTTTGTCTCCAAGCTAATTTTTAATAATTACATCCCTTGTGCCCTAATTCTGGAAAAACTAAAATGCTGGTTTTGCCTTCTTCAGACTGGAATCACCCAACCATTTGGGACCATGGGTTGGCAATTCCAGGGCATGGCATGAGGAGCAGGTTTAGCAGTCTAAAATGCAGCCTTCAGTGACACACTTAGAAAACTAAGCTTACTTTTACTTACGGTTCTGGGGAATGCATGGGGGACGACCAGTGCCTTATGTACTGAGTACTCTGAAAGACACGAAATGCCAGGGCAGCAAGGAAATCCCGAGGAGATAGTAGCCCTGCAGCTGGTCTCAAGCTAAAGCCCGTTCTTTCTATAAAAGAAATTTACACTGCAGTTCAACTCGTGATGAAAATACACTTATATCTTCAATTCAATTCAATTCAATCCTTTATTGTCAATGCACAACATGTGTGCAGCGAAATTGAGTGAGCCTCCATCGGTACAATCACACAAAGCACAGAATCACAGAATACATTCAGATACAGAATACATCTCCAGACTTATAAACAAATCCCTAACCCCAGGAAATGCCCGGGCTGGCACATTTCCACATACATTTCCACATGTAATAGGGAGGAAGGAAACAGTAATTGAAAAGGTTTAATTTTCACAATTTGATGCAATATGTTTTGCCCGATGGCTTCCATTGTTAATTCCAGGGAAGCTACAAGAGGAAAGCAAAGATGTTAAAGGACTTTGGTAAGAAAGGAAGGAAACACACACACACACACACACACACACCATGCCAGCAGAACAGGGTCCAAGTGAATATGGCTTTACCTGCGATTGTGCATTGACGTTGGCTCCATTTGTAACTAGCACCTTCACCACCTCGGTCTGCCCAGCCAAGGATGCAATGTGCAAAGCTGTGTTTCCTTTCTGTAAGGAGAGATGAGAATGGCATGTGAAAAATGTGCCAGGTCCTCCAGCAGGACAGCAGCAGGAAGACACCAATGAGCCTGTTTACAGCTCAGCAGTCCCCAGATGACCCACACAGGGATTCTGGACAGCTATGGGATAAGACCCACTGAAGATTTAGGTGCCTCTGCTCCAACAGTTCACAGAGCTTTAGGAGGAGACACGCTGGTGAAAGGGAATTCACTAGATAATTTGGGCAACTTGTATTCCCGTGCAGTTAAATTCTCAGGATACATGCTCTTAGCTCCGGTGGGCTGTGGGAACCACCACGAACTGTGATCTGAAAAGGGCCCCCAGCATATGCACCCCGTGGGCACCTTCAGTGGGCAAACGGCAGCATCTGCAGCATGGCAAGATGCTACAATGGAAATGACACAGGCACTTTCACAACACACATGACCTCTTTTGCACAAGAATTCAGGACTTAGGGAAAGGACGGTTCTTTCACACAAAGTGAGAAGTTATTGGACTGTGGGAGTTTTTTTGGAGCTGGTGCATTTCTTTTGGCCACAGTCAAGGTTTATAATCTTCTGTCTCTGACTGTGACAAGCCATAGATAATTCAAAATAGAAAGGAAAATGTCTGCATTCCTTTTGTCAACAGTCTTGCAAAGACCGAGATTTCTGCAATTTAATGATAATATACTGGACCATAAGCTAGCATTACAGGTGAAAAGCAACGTTCTTATCCTTTGTTTTATTTTTTTCATTTGCAGATATATTTAAAGTTCCCATTTTTCGTTCTGATATTGATGCTGCGAGCTGCACCCATGCTGTTTTCTAGCCTGGGCTATTGGCTCTGCCTCTCTTGCTGCCCTCCACCAGCCCTAGAGGGCCCAGGCGCAGGTCTGCTCTGCAGGTGTGCTGCTGCTGCTGCAGAAGAACTGTGCCAGCCCTTCCTCAGAGACCTTGAAGGAGAATGAAGATGGCGATTCAGCACAAACACAGCCGAGTGCTGGAGAGTGCCAGTTACTATGGAACAATCGAGCAACAGGGAAATGCTTGCTTTTTAGGAGTGTGCAAAATGTTTCCAGCTTGCCTGACTGGAGGTTTAGCGGTGCTGAATCTGTCATTGATGGAACCCATGGCCAGATTCTCTTCTTCCCTTCCTTCTGATTATAAGCTCTTGGCAATCCAGGTGTTCTAAACATTGGATTGCTGTTCTTGAACACATTGGCGCTGGCCAGCGACACAGCTGTCATTCACTGCAAAGCCTTTCCAGCCCTAAGTGGCAGTCCAATTCAAGGTGTTTGGGATGCAAAACCACCTGATTGGGATGTGGCCTTTGGGTGTACAGTGTATTGTAAGACACCGATTGTGGGAATGATGAACCACTGTGCTGCTGCTGTGGCTTTTCAGCAAAGCATATTAAGGGAACTGTGGCATTTTATCATAATCATGGATGTTACAGGAAGCGGACTTAAGCTGAAATGAGACAGCTTCATCTTCTGACCAGCCTTTGCCCTAGTTCTGTTCTCTGAAACAACTCCACCTTCCTCAAAACCTTCCCTTTCCTCTCGGCTAAAGACTTAAGGCCTTCTTCTTTCTCTGCAAGCATGGAACCTGTGTAGGAGAGCAATACAAGTTTCAGATACCAGCTCCAGACCTTGGTTGCTGCATCCACATTGGCGCCTCTCTGGATGAGCTCTGACACAACTTCTACATGGCCTTCTTTGGAAGCGAGATGGAGAGCGTTCAGCCCATTCTGATAAAAAGAAAAGGGAAGGGGAGAGATTGACGCAGGGCGCTCAGAACAACAGATAATAACTCAAGAGTTCTAAAGGTCACATTCCAGCATGGTGAGGCATGAAGCATGAAGAGAGGGAGGGAGGGAGGGACGGCGGGCGGGAAGGAGG
>JAEANM010009829.1:0-16148 GCA_017656035.1 Myanophis thanlyinensis
CAGGATTAACCCTGTAAAGTGGAAAAAAACAAAAGGAGATTTCTTCTAACAACCGGTTCTCTGAACTGCTTAGAAAAGTTACTACCGGTTCTAGTGAACCTGCTAGAACCTGCTGAATCTCACCTCTGATTTAACTACATTTTTTAGGCTTCACCCCAGGAATCAGTGGTAAATCTCACCTCTTCAGAACCTCAACCGTTTTGGAAGTGACTAAATTTGTAAGACTGTGTTTATTGCCAGCAGGAATAAAGATTTATATATTAACATAACAGACAATTTGCTGTGCTGTAGTGCAAAGAAACGCAAATCTGTATAAAATTCTATGTTTTAAAACAGGTTTTATTCTTCCCACCATTTCAGGCTGATGGATATTTGGCCATTCACCGGATGGTCTTGGGAATATTTTTACACAATGCAAAGAAATATAATTTTATGTCATTTTATTCTATTTTATATATGTATGTGTCAAATTATTGTATTTTACCCTACTCTCATTTTAACTTGTTTGTTTAGCATTTTACTGGTAATATATTTTGAATCTGTATACTGTATATAATCTATCTTTAGTTATTCTTGTAATATTGCTACGCTATGCAATAAAAGGAGAAAAGAACAAATGAGCTAATTCTCTCATTCTCCAGACCCAAGAATCCTATTTTCAATAGCCTTTCCTTTTTTTTACAGAACATAAATGTAGAAATATACCTTGAATCTATGGTATTTAAGAATTCTTAACTGCATAAAGAGTTTTCACAATTATAATAAAATCATCTATCAACAGATACTTTTCATGGAACAAAAACTGAATGATAGCTAAGGGAAAATGAAAATAGCATGTTTATTCTTGCTCTTTCTCTGCAAGTAGATGCAACACCCATTGATAATAACTAAAAAGGGCTTTTGAAATATGAAGTATTTGGAGTAGAGGGGAAGAAAGATTTAAACATAGATGCAATTTTCAGAGATCAGTATTCTAACTCTAAATATGCCAAGCCCACCATGAGATGCAATGCTGTATTATACATATATACTATATTTAAATTCAAGGTGGATTGCTAATATATTTTCTAATATACTAGAATGACATGAGGGTTTTTTGGCTTCTGTTCTGTTTTCTGTTCTTTTCTGTTACAAAGATTTTATCTTTGTAAGCTGCCCTAAGTCATCAGGAGTGAGATGAGTGGCCATATATATTTTCTTAATAAACAAATTAACTAGTCCCCAAGGTATCTAAATAAATGGAATAGTTAAAATTTCCCATTTAGAAAATTTTGGGTAGCTTCATATTAACTGATGTGATCTTGCCTCCATGAGAAGATGCCAATGACCACAACTGAGCCATATATTTACTTGGCCTGTTTAAAAATAACTTCCACTTATCTGGAAATCATATGTTGGAAACAACTCACCAATCTTAGATCTGTGTTCCTGTGTTCAGTTTTCCTGTTTTGTTCTTAACTTGTGGCTCCTTGACGTGGGTCAGCTGACTAATTTTTCTGGGATTTGACTCCTGGACTGTTGTGGATCACATTTCCTTCTCTGTAATGGCTATGCTCCACTTCCCTGAATCTATGCCTTCCTGTTTCTTGACTTGTGACTAAATTCTAAACTATATTTTCCAAGGCATATATGTGTCTACACAGCCAATGCAATGTAGTTGCTTTTGTAATTAACTGGAATATTATTTCTCAATGAACCACTTGTAAATAGAGTTGGTGTGTTTGTTTCAGCCTGAACCAGGACACTGAAGAGTTAGATATTTCCAAGATGGTACTTTCAACGATCTCCAACAGCGTTAAGTACATAGTAATCTAAAAGTAAATGTTGAAGTGTATGAGCAGAAGTGGAGATGCTTATAGCTTAATGCTGCCTGCATGTCTGCATATTAAAATATTGTAATGGCGTAGCTTATTTATGGTGAAAATTAAAATTAAAATAAGTATGTTAAAAAAGTAATTTACTGGTGAATTAAAATAGATAGCACTCAGAAAAATATAAATAAGCAAATATACTCTTATACATATCAAAGGTAAAATAATTATCATCCAAGTATTTAAGCTCTAAAAAATCTTCAATAATTCACATAATGAAAAATGTATGTACAAAATACAAACAAGACAATTAAATCTAATTTATCTTCACCTTGATCTATAATTGGATGGAATATAGTTTTGATGTGAAAAGTGAGTAGCATTTGTAAGCTACCTGAACAAGATTTAGTAGCAATATTTGCATATATTATTAAATTTTATATGGAAAAGAGAATTTTTTAGATTCATATTTGACATATTACATACTGGTAGAACTTGAGGTATTTAATTTCATTGTTAAATGAGGTCATTTAACAATAATTTGAAATCCATTTAACATATGTCCCAACTTTTAGCAGATAATTTACCTGCCTAGAAAATATGCTAACTAATAAAGATAAAAATAATTTTCATTCCATACCTGTGTTTGGATTTTAGGGAACTTGTAATTGTTCTGGAGTTCTCCATTTTCTTTGTTTTTACCTGACATAAATATATATACGTATGTATGTAAAAACCCTCCAATAGATATATAAAGATGCATAAACACACTAATTTTGTAATTCCAAATGTAATGTGATTTCATACTACTTCCCATTGTTTATATCACAGTTAATGATCGTTTTAATCAATGTATTGCCCTATTCCTCAAGCTATATTTAAATTCCAGCTGATTTCTGCAGTTAAGTCAGTGATCCAAATAAGCTGGATAATATTTATGAGTGAGTAAGTACTCATATTTTACTTCTTTATTACATTCATAGGCCATCGTTCCCCTAAAAATAATGCTATAAGCATATAAAAATAGTAACTAATTCAAAAATAAAAATAATTAAAAACACACAAATCAAAAATATAATAATCTCATAAAACTAATATCAATTGCATATCAAATAAAGTGCCAAAATCTATTGCCATTAAAATGTAATTACAACTATTGTTTGGTTGAACTCTACTCCTATACAAGTGGCAGTATATTTTGAAATCTAGGCTCAGTCATTGTAAGAAGATCTCTCATCTTCTTGCTGAACATATAATAGGGCTGCATGAAAAAAATCCAAAAATTCAAATAGCCTTGGCGTAGGTTTTTTACAGCTTTATAAGCCATAACTAGCATTTATACATATACATGCTCAGAAATAGGCTATTATTAATTGAAGAAGAAAGATGTTTCTTTTCAATGCTTTCAAAATCAATTGCCTGGGTTCATCTAAGCTAAAACAGTCAACAGTTTTCAAAGTCAGCCCTTTCAACAGCATGTTAGATTACCCTAAAACATGGGATTTATTTGGCATAATAGGTTTAGCTATATTAATGAATCTTTTATGTAGTTCATAAAAGTAATTTCACTTTAGTTCTTTTTTCATTTGTTTTATTAGCCACAGTTTTCTTGAAGAGCTGCAGGAAAAATCAGAAATAGTTGGATTTAAGAATATATCCTGTGTTAGGGGCAAAATAGAACAGAATGGGTTCAGAAACCAGACCGGAATGGGAAGGGAAAAAAATCCAAGAGTTTTTTTAAATCCAAGGGACTCAGTCTTGTTAAAGGCCTGGGAAAAGGGCCACCTCTTCATAGCCCTTCTTACAACAGCAGGGTGATGACCATCCAAATCATGAGGTAACCTCAATCTAGAAGGCACACTTCCATGATCCAAATTTATAACATTGCTTAATTGAAAAAGCAGTGGTAGCAAACCTTTTACTTACCAAGTGCCAAAAAGTATGCGCTTTGCATGTGCCATCCACACTTCCGTGTGGCTCCTCCATGTGCGCTGCATGTGCAAATGCACCACCTGCACATGCATGCAGCTTTTGCATGTGTAATGTATGCATGCTGTACTCAGGCACTGACACACACATGAGCAGTTGCCTGTGCATGCGCAGGAGAGCTCCAAAGACCAGCTGGATTTCCTGCTGCAATCATGTGCATGCACAGCAGATGCCCAAAGACCAAATAGGTCTCTGCAATAGTGCATGCATGCATATGCAATTGCATGTGCATGTGCATGCTCAGCTGGAGGTAAGTTGGCTGACAGCTTGTGTGCCCAGCAAGATGGCTCTGTGTGCCACTGTTGGCACCTATGCCATAGGTTCGCCATTATGGACCTAGAGCATGCTAATCATGCCATATTGAATTGGACAGGCAGATACTATGAAGATAAGTTATCCTGTCTGGGTATTATTCATGTATGGTTATATTACGTGGTTATGTTCCTCTTTTAAATTATGTGTTCTTTTAAAAATCATTAGCCACATAGATTCTGTTTGGAATCAGACATGTTAAAATCCAATCAATAAGTAAACAAATTTGGCTTTTTAAGCAGTGAAAGTTTGAAACCTTACAAATTACTTACCAGGTATAACCACTTTGTGAATAAAACTCTTACTCCAGATCCCATCATCTGTATTGTCTTTCACTCCAAATTCATAAATAGTATTGGGCTTCAAATTGTCCACCACTGTTTCTGTAGTTGGACAAAGCTGCAGGATCCATTCCTTATTCTTGTCCTTTTCTCTGTATCGCACTGTATAAAATCTAGTCAATAATAATAAACAAAAACTTTCAGCCTGAGAAAAATGAATGATATTGTGTGTATCTTTGCTAAAAGCAAAACACAAATTTATTGTGTATTATAACAAACTTTGTGGGATTTTTTTACTTCAGACATTCTTGAATTGAGGGAATTGTGGGAAAAGGAACCTGAGATGGTGAGATTTGAATTATTAGACAGAATAATTTCATTATCTAAATTCATTATCTCACTCACAATTTTCTTAGCAACCATGCTAAAATGTTAGCTAAGCTACATTACGCTCTATGGCAAAGGTCTCTAAACCTGTCAGTCTGAGGGCCACAATAGACATTTTGCAAATATTCAAGAACAGAAAAAATAATTTTATAAATGAGTGAATAAAATTTAATGGAATGAATTGTTTTATTTTGCTCAATATGATACGATTCACAACAGCAAAAAAGAAATAGGACAGCTACAAAGAAGCAATGCCTGTTTGTATGGACAAATAATATAAGAAAAATGTCAAACATTAGAAAATACTCTGAAGAAATAATAAATTAATAACTATAGACGAGAAAAGAAGGCTGTTCTTTTATAACTTTAATTTACACCACTTTCACAAATTTTTGGAAAAAGAGAATGTAGTACAGATCTCTTTTCTCCACCCTCACAGGCAAAAGAAGACACCCTCTTCCTCCTCATCTGGTCAGCCAGTTTGGATGGCACAGGGAGGAGGGATCCAATGATCCCTCATGGCAAAAAAAAAAAAAAAAAGCAGTTATCCAACTGACTTAAAGCCAACACAAATTTTTTAAAGGGAAGATGCTTTCTCCTTCCTCATCCAGCAATCCAACAGTTGGCTTGCAACGCCTCCCATTGGAGAAATCAAGGGAATCTAATCTTCCTTTCTAAACAGTGGTGAATACCACCTACTTTCTTTTCCTGTGCTGTTTGGAAAGAATCAAAGTACAGTACACAGGAAAAGTTGGCAGGCCAGAAGGAGTCTTCAGTAAGGCTAGATGTAGCCTGCAGGTTGTTATTTGGAGAATCTTGCTCTATAGAAATAACAGCTATTTCTTTCATTTTATTGTAAATATCTTTGCAAATACAGAAGTTTTTAAACTTCCCATTAAAACATAATCAACTGTTCTCATCTGCCAGTGTTATTTTTCTGTGTAACATGTGTAATCAAGATATATTTAATAACGAACCTCTTTTTTATAAACATAATTTTAGGAACTTGCCTATGGCATAAAAATATTAAAATATATGTTTTCCTGATAAAAATATGACAATTCCTCCATTTAATTAGAAGCTTTTATTTAATCACAACATGATAAAAATCAGCCTCAAAGTATCATAGAAACCATGTGAAGAAATATGTTGAAATAGCACTTTGTCTACATCAGCATACAAACAGCAGCCTAATTAGCAAATTCTGGCCAGCAGAGTGCTTCTGGACACCAGGGAGGATAAAAACGAGACTTGCAGAAGCCTCCAGAGGCTAAAAATGGGCCCATATTTGCTCTGTAAGATGCACAGACATTTCCACCCATTTTGGGGGAGAAAAAGTGTGTCTAATAGTCTGAAAAATATGGTAGATAGAGGACACATGATAAATTCCTGGTTGAATTGTCAGTTGTGGGTTTGTTATGTAAATGATTCTCAAATTAAAGTGCTGTTAAATATTATTTCATTTAAAAAAAATACAGCATATTCATTAGAATTGATTAGATTCTCTAAAAAACCTCTTCCCAACTATTTATTTTTCTGTTTGTAATTTATTTTTTCTTCACTTACAGTCCTTTATTATCATTATTATCTTTCTTACTCATTTCACTTCTGTTAACATTATTCTTCATCCATTCATTTAGCAGTAGTGAAGATATGAATCTGTTTACAAATTTATTTAATTTTATGCATCAGTGATAGCTGAGTGATATCATTTGTAATTGTATAGGGCACCAGGGATTACAGAACTGAATGATATTGTAGATATATGAGGTCTAGCCTAAAACAGAATGAATGAAGTTCAGAAAAGGATAATAGTGAAATAGTTTCATTTAGTTATTTCATTATATAAATAGTGTATGGTTACAGTGGATTACAGTATATGGCTCTCTTATTGTACTAGTCCCCCTCAACAAGCTGAGAGTTTAGGCTGAATGGATATGACTATCCAAAGTCACATAATGAGTTTCTGTGGCTGAGGATGGACATGAAGCTGGTCTTGCACAAGTCTGAAACCTTAACCTTAACCATTAATACCACACTATATTTTAAATATATTTAATATGTGGCAAAGTTTCACAGAATAAAGGTATTTTTATCTTCACAAAAAGAAGCATAGCAAGAATTTACTAATAGCAAGAACTTATAATTACTATAGTGCAGACCTGTCCAAACAGTAATTTCATGAATTAACACATTTTTTCATATAAAACAGATGCATTATGGAAAAACAATATAGTGTAGTGTAGTGTAGCATAGCATAGCATAGCATAGCATATAGCATAGCATTACCTGTTATTTGGACAGTTATTCATTGCGGTCCAATCATGCTTTGGATTGACTAATATCCCCCAGGATAGGAAGACAGATGTTGGAGTTAAAGTGCCTATTACCAGTTGAAGGGGTTTGTGTGTCTTTGTTTTACCTATATAAGAAATATTAAATTGCATATATATATACATATATATACACATACATATATATTAAGATACTGTATATCAGAACGCTTCTAAATTTATCATAAAAATGTACAGTATATAGTCTATATCAGTGGTGGTGAACCTTTTACTTATTGAGTGCCAAAAAGCATGTGCTTTGCGTGGGCCATCTGCAATTGTGTGTGGCTTCTCCACGTACACTGCATGTGCAACTGCACCATTTGCGCATGCATACAGCTTTTACATGTGCAATGCACACATGCTGTGCACAGACATTCACGCACACATGAGCAGTCGCGTGTGCATGCGCAGGAGAGTTCCAAAGACCAGCTGGATTTCCTGCTGCAATTGCGTACCTGCACAGCTGACTCCCAAAGACCATCTGGGTCTCTGCAATTGCACAAGCAATTGCATGTGCATGCTCAGCTGGAAGCAAGTGGGCTGACAGTTTGTGTGTCCAGCAAGATGGCTCTGCGTGCCACCTGTGGCACCCGTGCCATAGGTTTGCCATCATGGATCTATATACTATGAACTACTAGAATGCAACATACTGTACATTTCTTCATCATTGCTAAAATTAAATATTGACAAGGAAGGTCCAAATCCATAGCTGATGAGTTACTTCAATTTAGAATCATTTTATTGAAAACTGGTTATATTTCAAAATAATACAGTCAAGGGCAGGTATTTATTGTCAAAATGTCTGTAATAAAACCTGATGATAATCAAAACCAGATAACATTATTTATTCTGCATATTCAATTAATCATATTCTTTCTCCACAGAACTCTTTGGGCAATAATTTTACATCTATATTCCAACATGTAAGAAATAATGCAATGTTAACTTGCCAAATCACTTCCTATCTACAGTCATCCATACATTATCCACAGGTATATACAATTGTTCACAGAAGAAACGTTTGTGTATATATTACTCCCCATTGCCAACAATCATACTTTCTCATGGAAGAAGGCCCTTCAATCAAATTCAAATTCAAATTTTATTGGTCACATACACAGTCATACATGGTACGATATGCAGTAAAATGCTTATGCAACCACAAGTAAGTTAGGCAAATGGAAGGGTAGGGTAGTACATAAGTTGGGAAGTGGGATGGGGGGAGTGAGGTAGAGTCATGGTTTTGTTATAGTTCTGAATGTTCTTGTGGTTTCTGGTTTAGTGTTCATGTTGCCTGTGGAAAGAAGCTTTTCCTCATTCTTTCTGTGTTTGCCTTCAGAGAGCGAAAGCACTTTCCCGATCGCATCATG
This sequence comes from Myanophis thanlyinensis, assembly GCA_017656035.1. Classification (NCBI taxonomy): domain Eukaryota; kingdom Metazoa; phylum Chordata; class Lepidosauria; order Squamata; family Homalopsidae; genus Myanophis; species Myanophis thanlyinensis. The sequence goes on from JAEANM010009829.1 coordinate 8,487, forward strand.
GTAAACAATCTATTGTTGGGGTGGCTGGAGTCCTCCACAATCATATTATAACATGATTTTATATAGAAATGACTGGATTGAATGAATAGAAAATGAATAGATTTTTTTCTATTGAAAATGAGCCCACTATATGAGTCAAGATTGTCCAGAGAGAATAGTAAAAAAACAAAACTAAACCAAGATGGTGGCAGTGATAGTGCATTTTAAACTCTGCCTACTTTTCATTTCATATGTGTCCTACACACAGTGGACATAAAAGCAAATGAGACTTCGATTGTAGTATCTTTGCTGCCACTTTGCTGCAGACATCCCTGTTATGAGTGGATAATTAAGGATAATTAAGGCAGATGGCCTCAATCCATATTAGGTGAACTAGGTGAACATGCAAGTGAACACGTAAGTACCAAATTGAGTACAGTAAGTGCAAAATTTTAGGAGAAAAAGTAATTTTAAAAATACAAATATATATTTGACGAAGGAGGGTTTCAGTTTCTAGTACCTAGTTTAGGGCTGCAATTGTTTATATTTTAGGAGAATTAAAGAAACTAATGAAGCTCAAAAATATAGTTATAAGCCTATAGTGAATTGCACATTGAACTAAACTTTAACATTTCTCTCTGTGTATCAGATTTCTACACTTTAATTTCTAATTCATTCTTCTGTCATACCTTTAAATATATGTTTGTGTGTGCATACATATATGCTAAATTTTTCATCTCCAAATGTTTCTTTCTTGATTCCTTGAACACTGTTTAGTTTTATGATCGCACTCTAACAAATATACACTACTTATCTGTCTTTTAACAACAACAAAATGAGATTTCTATTCTCTTGGGTTTTGAGTAAAATATGCATATATCTCATAAGATTTTGGCATGAGTTGTAAATAATGCTAAAAGGCATGCTGGGTTTTTGTTGTTGTTGTTTAAAGATATGTAGTGGTTTTAGTTCCATGAAGCATTTCCCAGACATGTTAGCTTATAGCTTCTATTTTGTTATGCAAAACGCAGACAAATTGAAAAAAAAAGTGAAATGTTTGTGGCATTTTTTGTGTCTACTAAATAAGTATTATCCATTAATTAGAGTCAAGTGAATTGCTCATGAAAAGAGGCCAATATCTGGCAATGCTGGCCAGAGATTAGCATCAGTAAAACTGAAAAGAAACTTCTTACTTTAGTCCTCGTAGTTTGAGAAGAAATGTCTGTACAGACATTCTTAGACAACTAGTGACAGCTTGCAAAACAATCAGTGAATCTTGGAAAGGATGTAGTTGCTTTAACAGTTTGTAGAGTCATTTTAGCTAACACAATTTACAAAGCATCTGCTTTAAATGTTTTAACTTAATATGGAAGCTCTATTATCTTTAAAGAGATCAGAATAGTCTATCTTTTTTTCACAAGGTCACCTTTTGTTGTATTTGTTGTTTTTTAAATTTGCCTGACTAGACAGAATATTATTTTGGAATCTTTATGATTTCCTCTACTCTTCTGTGGTACACATCCTTCATTTTCACTTAAGAATTCTCTACTTTTTTTCTTTTTCTGAATCTTGTTTAACAAAGGGAGCCTTGCACATTAAAAAAAAAAGAAGTTTCATACTGTATATATATTATCTACTTTCTTCCGTATTGTTTTCTTTTATGGGACAACAAATGCTGTGTCATTTGCTTAAACACTGTATGTTTATATATCAAATAAATGGATGTAATTTAGGGATAATTCTGTCAGCTTCTGCTTGAGGAGTGGGTGGCAGCTATGGTCAGGAAGCCTTCTGCACAGATACAGCTTATTTGCCAGTTGTGATCATTCCTAGTGGGAGACCCTCTACAAACAGTAGTTATCTGATGGTTAAACTATTGCAATGAACTCTACAGGGGGCGACTCTTAAGCATGTGGTAGAAGCAATAATTGTCAAGTCTTGCTAGTTCATCTCTGCAGTGAGTGCATTGTTACCATTTGGATTCCAGGTGAAATTTGAGTTACCTGTAAACCCTAAATGTCATAAGAAATAGCTAGCTGGAGGACTGTCTCTCTCCCACAGTATCTGCCCATTGTGCATTTTCTGAGAAGATTGGCTTTAATAAGACACAGGAGAGGAGACAAGCTTTCTCTGCTTTTTGGAACAATATCCTCCTGCTGATCCACATGACTCCCAATTTGCCAATTTTCAACTTGCCTTTAAAAAAATGGACATTGCCTTCAAGTCTTGAGTTAAATTGATGAATGGCCCCTGGGAATTATGAGGAAATTGGAGAAGCTATTTTTGCATAAGGTTTAGTGAATAGATTTGGCTTTTATTGCTGGAATTATTTTGTATTTATAGTATTGTTTTTAATATTGTAAACAGCAAAGATCATTCAGTTAAGCCTACAAAATCAATAAACGCAATTCAGCTCAGTGAATTTGTCTGACCTACTTATTGCTTCATATGAAACATGCTCATTCAAGATTGGCAGTAGCCCCTTATCCTTATGTTATTGGACTTGCAGGAAAACAAAGGTATTTTTTTTCTTAAAAATACAAGATAGTTGACTATCTTGTCCTATCTCCCAGCTCCTGCTTTTCCTCCTACTCTTTAGCAGCTAAGGTAAAGAAGCACCTTCCTTTCACTTTTCCAGTTGCTCCGAGGGCAGCTTCATTGACCCTCTGTATAAAACTGTAAACTATAAAAACCAGGTTTTCTGTTTCCTTTTTCTCTTGGCATAAATAGAAAACATAGAGAATTAGTATAGTAGCATATTGGCAGCTCCATGGAAGATAGCACTCAGCAGTTCAGTCACTTATAGCAACATGAAACCTCTGCTGAAATATGAAATTGTTCTGTAGTTTGTTGTCAGAGCTGATTGTCTCCCGTTGTCATACATGTGAATAATTGTGTTATTTATTTCCCACTGTTTATGAGTCTAAGTGAAAACATGGGCCAATATGTCTCTAAATTAATAGCAGAAAATATTACTACTAAATGTTATTACTCATATTTGTAAAATAACAGAGCAAATAATCTTCTGGATGAATGTCATATATCAATGGAATGATTCTTCTTTTGGTCTATTTCCAGTATTCGATTACATCATAAGCAAGAAGCTAACACAGGTTTGATTTCATGAACATGAACAATATGTAATACTTCAAGATATTGATGAGTTTGATAATATGGTTTCTTCTTTAAAAAAGTTGGTTGAATAGGTTGGTTCAGGTCTTGAAATTGTACATATATTTTATTACATAAAATGTATATTTTTATGTATCAGATTTATATTTCGTTTAACTCTAACTTGTTGAAACTCAAAGTAGGTTACTTTGATTGGAATATAGGTCTCCTGGGAAAAATATGTTTAATAGTTTAAAAATACCTGAGCAGGATTTCTTGTTATTAGGAACTGGTCTCACTGCAATCAAGTATCTTGGCTCTGCATCTGGAAAATATAAGCTATAACTGTTTGAAAAAAATCAGACAAAGAGGAAATAGTTGAACAATCAAAAACATATACTATTTTTCTTATTATATTATTAGTGTTTCATCAGCACTATATTCAGGTTAATCAAGTCCATTTTCATTTACATAAGAGAGTATAATAGCATGCAGGTTTTGACTTTAAGATGTCTTGTATCAGTGGAATTTTTAGTGATGTTTATAATAAGCATAGCAGCACTGATTTGCCTAATAACTATTTCAGTAAAACAATATTTTTAAAATCCCTCCTTCACACCTTATCATTGTAAGAATCTCTTTCCCTAAATAGAATCACATGAATCTGAAAGTACAGCTTGTATTTTCCATCAGGAAGAAAGAATGAGTCTGTGATAAAAAAAATAAGGAAGTTGTGAGCTGGAGTAAAACAATGAAATAAATGGTGCTACTTAGAAACATGGAATTTTTCCTCTCAATAGATAATGAATAAAAAGCAATGAACCAGTAATTCTCAAGCAATTTTTTTCCTTTGGGGTTTCAACACTGATAACATTTCCGTTTCCATTTACAACACAGTAGGCTGTAAAGTACCTGAAATCGATTCCTGTCCTTTTATTTGCCCCACTTCTGATATTCTCCAAGCCAGTTTTTGCCACTGGAGCAATTACCCAAATCCAGTTTAGCTCAATGTCATGTGAATGTATATCATAAATGTCCTATTACATTTACTTTCCACTCTCGGGAAAAAAATGATTCGGTTGAAACTATTAAAATTTTTCCCACCAAATATGAAAGCATAAAATAAGATTTATGACAAAATTAAGTTATGTAAGTACCATTCCCATAAAGAGAAGCCAGTCAATCAGATAATTGTTAATTTTGAGAAAGGTGAACTATTTTGGATTACAAGAAAATGTTAAATATAAACTTTATTGCCTTGATAAATGCGCATACAAAGATAGTATTCTTCTAAAACCAACTGCAATTTTTTGGGAATAACACATTTATTGCCTTGATCATGCACATACAAAGATAGTATTCTTCTAAAATCAACTGCAATTTTTTGGGGAACAAATTTCCTGCTGATTGTATGGACTGAGAAGCAGTTTCCAAATTCTTCAGAAATCATTGATTCTTTTTTTTTTTTTTTTTTGGAAGCAAAACAAAATGTGCTGATATTTTTACTCATAAGCTAAGAAATTCTTAATGGATTTTACATTCTCTGGAAAAATACATGGGAATAGGCCACAAATTCATTTAATGTTTCTAGTGAAAACCAATAAAGTCATCCAAAGCTTACTCACTATAAAAACTGATTAAAACAATATTTAGAGAGAGAAAAAGATCTTTTATGTAGTAATATATGTGTAAATAGATATAATTTCTCAATGAATAAGAGGCAGAGTTTATTTAGAACATTTAACAAAAATATTTATCTTAAACTCCATACTTATTCAAGTTATATTGGGCAAAAACAATATGATGAAATATCTTGAACAGTGATTTAATGAAGACAAAAATTACTTATAATTAGTTAGAACTTTAATATAGTAAACATGTTAATCGGTCTACTATTCACACCTTTTCTAGTGTGGGAATCAGTTCTCAACAAACGAACCAGCAAACATCTGGAAAACTCTTTAAAAAATCATTGGTTATGGCAAACCTCCTTCCCAAACTGAAGGAAATCAACAACTAGCAGATGATCTGAATGTGTTTTACTGCTGGTTTGAGAGGAAACCACAGCCACCTATCTTCATAACCCCCATCTCAGACGCATTATCAACAGTCAAGCCTCCTTCAACTGACCCCATCCCATTGGGCTCACAACCTCTGGTGATCACAGAAAAGGAAGTACTAAATCTATTCCACAGACAAAAGCTAAGAAAAGCACCAGGCCCAGACAAGATAACTCCTTGCTTAAAAGTCTGTGCTGACCAACTGACCCCCATTTTCACTCAAATCTTCAACAAATCACTAGAGATGTGCCATGTTCTTTCTTGCTTCAAATGCTCTATCATCCCAGTGCCAAAGAAACCTTCCATCAAGGAACTGAATGACTACAGACCAGTTGCTCTAACATCTGTAGTTATGAAAACCTTTGAAAGGTTAGTGCTATCCCAACTGAAAAGCATCACAGATCCACTGTTAAACCCTTTGTAATTTTGCATACCAAGCAAATAGATCAACAAATGATGCTATCAACATGGCACAGCAACATGGCTGTGATACCTGTACAATCAGCACAGCCCCCCCCCCAAGGCTGTGTGCTCTTTCCACTTCTCTCTATATACCAATGACTGCACCTCAGAAGATCCATCTGTTAAAATACTGAAGTTTTCAGATGATACAACAGTGATTAGTCTTATTCAAGACAACAATGAATCCGCATACAGATGAGAGGTTGAACAACTAGCCTCATGGTGCAACCAGAACAATCTGGAACTGAACACACTAAAAACCGTAGAAATGGTGGTAGATTTTAGGAGAAACCGTCCCATACTACCACATCTCACAATACTAGACAACACAGTATCAACAGTAGAATCCTTCAAATTTCTAGGTTCTATCATGTCACAAGATTTAAAATAGACACCTAATATCAAAAATGTCATCAAAAAAGCACAACAAAGAATGTTCTTTCTGCACCAACTCAAAAAGCTTAAACTGCCCAAGGAGCTGCTGATCCAGTTCTACAGAGGAATTATTGAGTCGGTCTCTGCACCTCTATAACTGTCTGGTTTTGTTCTGCAACCCAACAAGACAGACACAGACTACAGAGGATAGATAATCAGAACTGCATAAAAAACTATTTTATAAAATATTTATGGACCAGTCATATCCTGGTCATAAATTGTTTCAACTCCTACTTTCAAATTGACACTATAGGGCACTGCACACAAGAACTAGACACAAGAACAGCTTTTTCCTGAATGCTCTGCTCTGCTAAACAAATAATTCCCTCAACACTGTCTATCTGTTTATTAAGTCTGCATTACTATTATTCTCATTGTTCCATCACCCACCCCTCCCACTATGCCTATAACTTGTTGCTTGTATCCTTACAATTTATATTGATTATTGTCTCCTAGTATGATTTGACTGCTTATTTGTACTTACGGGACCGCCTGTTGCCACCATCAGCCTTGAAAACCCACCTCTTCCAGCTAGCCGGCCTGGCCTGATGCCTCAGGGTTATTTTAATATGTTAGTCTAATTTTAAAATTTATAGTTTAACTTAATTTTTTAACTTTTAATTGTAATTTTTAAATTATCAGCTCATTTAATTATTTTAACTGGTTTTTGACTTATGACTATCATTAAGGGTTGATTCCTGCTATATGTACAATTTCCCTATGATTCCTGCTATATGTACAATTTCCTTTAATGTACAGTGAAAGCAAATGCACCAAAGACAAATTCCTTGTGTGTCTAATCACACTTGGCCAATAAAGAATTCTATTCTATTCTATTCTATTCTATTCACAGAATTCAGAAATTTCAGGTCATATGTAAGTCATTCTACCAATCATCTTCCTGGGAAAGTACAAACTATTCTTTATTGAAATTGGCTTTAATAATATGTCAGACTTTCTTTCCTTACAAGTGAATCTTTCCATTCAGTGAATTAGGGACATGTCTGAGTTACTTTTAAATATCGTAGACTGAAAATATGTTTTATTACTTAGCAATGTAATTTAATCCCTGTGACAAAGTCATATTTCTTATATAGCAAGTATGGAAAGAAACTATTGAAACATTGGGTATATTTAAAAATTAAATATGTTTCCTCTGAAAACTCAGGGCAGATTAGTCAGAGCCTTATCTCAGGTTCTAGTATCTAGGATGACTGCTGATCTATCTATTTACCTCATCCATTTCTTCCTTTCCACCCCCCTATTGTAACCAGCCGTCTCCAGGGGGGCTTTCTATCAGGTCCGAAGGATCGCCCAGTTGCGTCCCTTTCTAGATCAGGGCGCTCTTCGCAGTCATTTCTGACCTTGTAACCTCCCGTCTGGACTATGCCAATGCTCTCTACATGGGGCTCCCCTTGAAGAGCATCCTGAGGCTACAGCTAGTGCAGAATGCGGCCGCGCGGGCAATTATGGGAGCTTCTCGGAGCTCCCATATTACACCTTTCCTGTGTGAGCTGCACTGGCTTCCTGTGGCCTTTCGGGTGCGATTCAAGGTGTTGGTACTCACCTTTAAAGCACTCCATGGCTTGGGACCTGGGTACTTACGGGACCGCCT
>JAEANM010009830.1:0-16147 GCA_017656035.1 Myanophis thanlyinensis
GACAGCCTTTATTTAATTATTTTAAATGGGTTTTAAATTGTTATTCATGTATCTATGTTTTTATTGGCTGTGCACCGGCCCGAGTCCCTAGGGAGAGGGGGCAGTATATAAATCAAATAAAATCTAAATCTAAAGAACCAGGGGAGACATGATAGCAGTGTTCCAATATTTGAGGGGCTGCCACAGAGAAGAGGGGGTCAAGCTATTTTCCAAAGGCCAGACAAGGAGTAATGAAAACTGATCAAGGAGACATTCCACTTAGAAATCAGAAGAAATTTTCTGATAGTGAGAACAATCAATCAATGGAACAGCTTGCCTCCAGAAATTGTGGGAGCTTCATCTCTAGAAGCTTTCAAGAAGAGACACGGCTGCCTTTTGTCAAAAATGGTGTAGGGTCTCCTGCTTGGGTAGCGGGTTGGACTACCTACAAGGTCCCTTCCAACTCTGTTAATCTGTTAGTTTTTTGTTTTACTCCATTGTTATGGTAGGAGCTGTTCTGATAAGAGTGTGCTGGATTCTCATTTATCTTTGTGGTCTTGGGTCCTTTTCTTAGATCTAAAGGGCCTCTCTTTTGCCCAATCACTAGTCACATTATTCTAAATATTGATTGTTGATTTGAAGCTAAAAGGGTTTCTCTAATGTAGATATGCTTAAACACTATAATTTTTTTCCATACCTGTCTTTCTATTATCAAAACCATAACAACCACTATGTTGGTATATGACCAAACACTGTACCCTACTGTACAGGCTCCACAGTTAACTACTGGACAGCTCTTGAAATCCATGGTATCCAAATATTATGGATTTAAAAGGGAAGAGAGCGGGGGGGGGGGGAATCTTTTCCATCTTTCTGCAGTTTTATACCTGATGTCTCAGACGATCTCCAGAGAGTCCTCGATGACCTTCTCCACATCCATATGCACAGCCTAGAGACTTCACAATTTTTATCAGCATGGTCAGAGCCAGCCTATGAGTACTTACTGGAGTATTTTCATCCTTAGCAGCACAACATTCGAAGAAACCAGAAAGACCAGAGAAAAAAAATTATTCAGTTTATAATGAGAATCAGAAAAATAATATCAGACTGGTAAATGACAATTTATCTATTACCAGAATAAATCTTATACATAATTTTTTTTTCTACCAATAATAGCATGAGACCATTAAGGCTTAAAGGTTTCTTTAAAGGAGACAGCTTTAATAAACAAAAAGATCAGTTTTATGTGAATAGGTTGCCTTGGTCTGATCAAAAGACTTTGAAACACAGAGAGAAGCAATTCCCTTTATTGTTTACAATCTTGGAAGAAGTCAGGACATACAATTCAAATGTATTCCATATCCAGCATCACCTTCTCACAAATGTCAACCAGATGTCTCTGGGAAGACCATCAAGATGATATAAATGTAGTAACCTCACAAAGCACACTTGTTTTCTACAAGAACCAGCTCTAAAAGGTATACTGCCTTTAATCCTGGATGTACTATTGTTACTGGTGGTCTTAATAAACATTTTCTTATCCTCTCTTAAAGCTGTCTATGTTGTTGGCTGTCATGATATCTTGGAAAATTGAGTAACAGTGTGCTATATGCACACATATTTCATGTGCTCTAATCTTTCTCACCCTGAGGTTAATTGGGTTACTCTGGATTGTAGTACTTTGAACTGCATAGAGTATTCCACATATGACTGCATGTTGGGTTTTGTAAGGATACAGTGATAAGATAGCTTTGCTCGCAGATCCCCTCCTAATGAATTCCAACATGGAATTTGTCTTTTTTGTAGCACTTACTTATTAAGTTGGCATTTGTACTAATTATTCATCACATTACAAGTTCTTTCCCAGTCAGGTACCAATAAATGAAACTTGCACACTTCATTTAAATGTAGATCCACAGAAGACTATATATAGACGACAACCGAGCAGCCAGTTGCAAATCATATATCAGCTTTCTGAAATTTTATTTTGCAAGATTGCTAATCTGGTAGAACTCAGAATAATATGCAGTTCTCCAAAAACAAGTATTCTTGCATTTGTTATTCATAGCGCAAATAAATTTTTACAACTTGATTCATGCTAATACTGCTAAAACACCATTATTGCAAAATGCGTATAAATTTAACTAGAAGAAATTCTTCAAATTAAGATGGGAGTGTTAGAGTATCCTTCTAATTTTTGCTTCAGGAAATTAAACCATAAGATCAAGATCTTGCTCTGCATGCCACGTACACTGAAATGACTTGGATAATTTTTCTATGTGCTCATCTAACCCATACACAGTTTCAATTGTTACACATTCATGTGAATAGCTGAACAGGGATATCATATGACAACACCTTTGAAGGCAAACTGAGAAATAAAAAAAAAACCTTAATTCATAGCCTGGGATTTTAACAGTTTACAAAACACAATATCAGAAGTTAAATCAGGCAATGGACTATCACATCAATATGGAAGTTTCTATAAAAATTCTTTTCAGCATTAACATAATACTATTGATTGGCAAGCAATGAGCTTATGAGAGCTTCAACATACCTTGTCCTCCTTTTTATCATTCTTTTCAAAAGATCTTCCTCCACCTTCTCCCCCTCCTCCTCCTCCACCACCACCTCCTCCATCTCCTCCACCACTTCCTCCTCCTCCAACAGCACTTCCAACTCCTCCTCCTCCTTCTCCACTGCCATCTCCTGTTCCAGTTATTGGAGCAGTCCCAAATCCAGATGCTGAGGTTGTCAAAGCCCCCTTGAGTTGAAAGGAAGTTTCACTTTGTCTTTTTTCATTGGTCTCATTCTCCTTATTCTCACTTTTCCTTCTGACCTTCTCCACACAGGGTACCACACCAAGCTGAAGCAGACATTCCACAATATTGAGGGCCACATCACAGATTCGGGAGCTGATGTCATGATTCAAGACCAAGTAAACTGCTTTAAGAACCACCTTGAAAGAAGAAATGTTAGATATTGCAGGCAACACTATATTCATGTACTGTTTACAAAACCTCAACTGCAGGTCTTAAAGAAATGATCTAAATGTGATATTCTATAACAATGGGACATCTTAAATTATAGCATAATAGCAGGTGAAAGAAAATATGTGTGCACCATTTATATAAGCCACTCTAAGCATGATCCAGATGAATTTTCTGGTAGCAGTGTTATTTTAGCTGTTCTAAAACAAATCTGCCTTTGATAGAAAGTACTTTGTTGCTGAAAGAATGTAAAACAAAAACAATGTTTCATAAAATCATAGATTTTCAAGTCCCTGAATCTGAAAGATGGCTATCTCTACATACACTAAGTCAAGGGAACTTGCCACTTCCTTAGTCATTGCAAGTAGTCCTCAACTTACAACCACAATTGAGCCCAAAATTTATGTTACTAAGTGAGAAATTTGTTAAGAGAGTTTTGACCTGTTTTATGACTTTTCTTGCCACATTTGTTAAGTGAATCACTGCAGTTGTTAAATTTGTAACATCGTTGTTAAATGAATCTGGGTTCCCCGTTGACTTTGCTTGTCAGAAGGTTGCATGATCCCAGAACACTGCATCCGTCATAAATGTGAGTCAGTTGTCAAGCATCCAAGTTTAGATCACATGCCCGTGGGGATGCAGCAATGTCATAAGTGTGAAAAATGGCCACATCACTTTTTTCAGTGCCATTGTAACTTTGAACGGCCACTAAGCAAAGTGTTGTAAGTCAAGGGTTACCTGTATTTCCTTTGCCAAACTCTTACAGTATTTGCCTTTCTGTGTTGGGAGACTATTATTCTGGGCCGTACATTATGGGGTAGTAGACCTCCTTTCAGATATTTGAACACTATTCTCATATTCATAGAACATCAGCATTGGAAGGGACCTTGGAGTCTTCTCGTCCAAGCCCCCGCTTGAGCAGCAGAAACTATACCATTTCAGATAATTGACTGTCCAGTCTCTTCTTAAAAGCCTCCAGTGATGAAACACCCACAACTTCTGGAGGCAAGCTGTTCCACTGGTTAAGGGTTCTCACTGTCAGGAAATTTCTCCTTAGTCGTAGGTTGCTTCTCTCCTTGATTAGTTTCCATCCGTTGCTTCTTGTCCTCAGGTGTTTGGGAAAATAAGTTGAACCCCTCTTCATTGTGGCAGCCCCTCAAATATTGGTACATTGTTATAATGTCAGCCCTATTCCTTCTTTTCATCAGACTAGACAAACCCAATTCCTGCAATTGTTTTTCATATGTTTTAGCCTCTAGCACGCCAATAATATTTCTTGCTATTTTCTATACTCTTCCTAGAGTCTCTACATATCTAGAGATCAAAACTGGATGCAATATTCCAAGTGTGGTCTTACCAAGGTGAGTGAAACTAACACTTCATGTGATCTTGATTCTAGAGCTCTGTTAATGTAGCCTAGGATTGCATTGGCTTTTTTGGTGGCTGCAGCACACTGCTGGCTCATATACAAGTGTTTGCTAGGACTTCAAGATCCCTCTTGCAGTTACTGCTGTTGAGCCAAGTTTCACTTAATCTGTAGTTGTACATTTGGGTTTGTTTGTTTTTTGCCTAAGTGTAAAACCTTGTGGGTTTTTTTTACACTGAATTTCATTTTGTTATATAGGGCCCAATGTTCATGTCTGTTGAGATCCATCTGGATCTTGAGCCTATTTTTTGGCACGTTGGCTTTTCCTGCCAGCTTGGTGTCATCTGAAAATGTAATGAGTTTCCCTTCTATTCCCTCATCGAAATCTAAATATTCCCATATGGTTGTCTTTAATCAAGGCTGAAGATATCCATTAGGACTTTGGATCCAGGACTTTGGACCCTGCAAAAGGTGCTTCAGAATACAGTACATGGGAGTCCCAATGTAGCACATGTCAACAACAGTATAAAGCAACTGTTTTTCTTGGGATCTCCATAAACTTGTAATTGGTGCCATCCCAGGAAGAATGCAGAACATATGTAGGTGCTATATTTGTGTTCTCATCCCGTCTGATGTGCCTTCTGGAGGCTGGGACCAAAGCACTGCACACCTTTAATAGCAATTCCTTCAATCTTCATGTAAACCCTTTGTAAAATTTGAGCTTGTAGAAGCTTCCATTCCCTGATTAGGTTTCTCCATCAATCTTGCATTGAAATTCTGCTCTTCCAACAAGCTCTTCATAATAACCTGATGGGATGCATATCCTATTCTCAAAGAAGCTGTCAAATAGGGTGGAATAGTTCTCCTTTCTCTTTGTTAGTTTTTACCTTTTTCTCATCCCTCTGAATCACTGTTCTTTTATTGTGAACTTATATGGAAACATTTTTTTCTCAGCATAATTCATTACTGTTGACTCATTTGATATTTTGTTTTGTTGCATTCTTTTCCAAATCAGGGCTACTTTTATGTACACTTGCACAATGATTGTCCCATTTTTCACCTCATATGCCTTTCTTTTTGATTGTGCAACTGGTTTGATTTCTTCTGCTGCCTTCCACTTTTCCACCTGGAGCTGTTTGCTACTGTATTTTTTTTTAGAAAGTCCACTCATCTTTGGCTTCTTTTCCCATTATCTTCTCCTGCTGCAGTAACTGAGTTATCATTGTTTTGATAACTGTTTGACAAATTATTGCTCTTAAAATCAAGAATACTAGCATTCCATAATAATCCAAAGGTTCCTAATGTTGTATTTCTACTTTATTTAGTATACTGTACCTAATAAGCTATAATTAAGTCAAATATAGTTAATATGCTTTTCTCTGCCTTCTGAAGGAAAACCTTTTCAAGACAAGATGTTCCTAAAAGGCCTATCTCGGAACACACAGTATGTCATCATACTTAACATCCTCCAGTTTGACAGATATTCATCTCCATCTTAAGTATCTTGCCTCTTCTTCTCTATCAATATCCTGAAAAAGTTCAGTGCTTAGCATTGTGTAACTGGTATCTAAAGGATACCAATAAATCAATGTAAAATCTCTCTCACTGAAATGTATTTCTCCGCTATAATTAAAGGCTCTGCATGCATGGAAGTTTAGAAATTAGCTCCTTCTACTAAGAATGCAATTTTATTTGAGTATTTTCTGGAGTTTGAAAATAACCCAACAAGATTTAAACCTGCTGGTCAGCCAGTGGCACTAAACTTTCTACTTTTAAACTCACTGAGGAATAAGAAAATGAACGTCTTGATTTGCATTTTTAACCTACTCCATCCTTCAAGTGCAATGTGGGCAAAAAAAGTTTAAGGCATAACACAGGATAAAATAAATCATGTGACTCATACAAAAGAAGATCATATTTTCCAAATAATATTTCCATTTTTAACCAGAACTTTTTATAGGGCCCAGCTTTCAACATAATGCTGTATTAAATTCTTTTCACTGAGAATTGGTTGTATATTTTACTTTACTATTAATTGGTGGAATGACCTTTATGCAGAGCTGAAATGGAACAAGACTGTATAGTTAAGTGATTTTGATTTCCATCATACAATAACTAGCACAGAAAGGAATATTCCTTTTTCTTGATCATTACCGAAAGATCCAGCATGCCATTCTTGTGGACAAAGTTGCTGGTGCCATCTATGTGATCTGTATCTTCCAGGCAACTATAGTTGATGCAAGAATCTGTCAGACTTCGAGGGAGATTGGCACATGCCAGAGGCTCATGGGGTAATTCTGGTATGGGCACCTGGTTGCAGAGCTTGCGCATGTGCTCACTGAAGAAGTCAGCATAGCCCACATTGAAAGAGGCCAGTGTGGTATTGAAGGTGGCCACTGTGATGGTGGAAATTTGGGAACGTACTGCAAAAGAGCATCACAGATATTAGTTCATTGGACAGAGCACTTGATATGAAGGTGTAAGCTGATTCATTTAAGTACAATATTCAGCTCTGGAACATTACAACTATTATTCACAACTAATTAAGTGGAACTAAATAGAGGAAAGAAAAATCTATTGGTCTGTTTTGGAATCCTTGTAAAATCCGCAACATTCGGAGAAATATTAGTTTTTCATACAAACGTAAGAGTTCAAACAATCTATCTTTATCTGCAGTAATTCCTGCAACACTGCCCTTTTCTGGTTTAATAAGAAGACTCACCTTATAGCTGGCACCTGATATAAGCACAAATCCTGAAAAAAAATCCTGGGTAATTCAAAAGTTTGTGATTTCTCATAGGAAAAAAATGAATTAATGTACCCATATTCTAATTCTAACTAGTTGTCATCTGGGCTTCTTCAAGAACTCTGTGCTGGAAAATCACTTGCTAATGCTCTTGAATATCACCTCACCATGGCTGTTGGAGTGGTCTGGCAGGTCAGTAACCAAAGTATGATGGGAATGAGAATGCCGAGCACTCAGACTTTCCATCTCGGTAGCTGTATCGGAGCTGCCCCGCCTTGTAAATCTCCCTGGAGTAGAAAAAATAAAAGACATGCATTTTGCTATTAGTGCCAGTGTCATTTTATTTTATTTTATTTTATTTTATTACTGCTTTATTTTGCTATTTCTTGCTATTCTACCATTTACTCTGGAATCATTTACAAACTGCATAATATTTAAAATAAAAATAAAAAATAGGATTAGGATTCACAGGGACTGTACCTACAAATACAAATTTCAGGTCATTATAGTGTCCACTGATTAAAGAGACTTTTAATTAGACACAGGTCAGCAATCAATTGGTTGAAGTGACGGGTTAAACAAAGTTGGCAAACTCATTTGTTCTGAATTGGGTTCAACAGGATCCAGTTATAAATAATATGGACTTTCCCCTTGTTTAGTCTGTTGCCAATCAGTGGGTAGGGGTGAAGGATAGGAAAGGTTATTTGGCCTTGTATTCTTGCTCAAACATCAGCTGGATTTTTTTTAATTTAATGCATCAGTTTTATGACTCATAGTGTTTATTTTTGTTTTGGTGGGAAGTTATATATCTTATTTTCTTTTCATAGATCATGATTCTTAAAAATACTGGGGTGAGCAGCTTCAAAAATTGGAAATGACTGGCCCTCTCCAGATTAGAGAGGTCCTGGAAGTTGCAGCAAAACTGCAGTGAGGAGCATAGCTACTACATTTGTTACTACAAAGAGTATGAATCAGTAAGAAAGTGCTATAAAAAATGAAAATGCCTTTCACGTAAGATGAAGAGACCAAGAAAATGAGTATCTTAGTTGTAATGTGATCGTTAAGTGACTTAAGAGCTTTAGGATTTCGATTAGAATGGATCAGTGAGCTGGAAACAATCTGCTTCCAGTGGGCAGAAAATAATTAATTCTTGAATAATTATTCAGACTAAGCAAAACAACAGATATGTAAAATTAAAAGAAAAATTTGCATAAGTAATAACATATAACAAATGGGATTACTTTAAGATTAAATTAATAAATTATGTTGGGTGGCATTAAATGTTGTAAATGGACTTTTAACTGCCTAATGAGATTTTCCCTCAATCTTCTACCTTCTTCACTACTTTATTCCTCATTTCTCGTCCAATCTGGCCTGGTGATCCCTTAATTCTCCAGAGGAGATTGGCAGTTGTGTGAACAGTACAGTTAATACAGTACAAGTAGGAAAGAAGAATTCATTGTTGATGTTCATATTGTTATCTGTAGATGGGTATCCTTGTGTACCATTGATGAGCTGCTGCCTGATCCATTTGACCCCACCCACCTGCCCCTGTCTTATATCCCTTCCTTCTTTCTGACTCAGCTGAAAGTTGAATTTGTGCGGCACAGATGATGATTTGTGCATCTTCGCTGTTCTACTTACTGCTGCTGCCTGAGCAGGTAAGCTGCTAAGCTTCTAATTGCTTTATTTTTGAAGTTGCACGTAAATACGGAAGGCTTGTGTTTGCATTCACAGAACCGGTTATTAAATTGGTTGCAGCCCACCACTGTAATGTGTACACTCCATGATTATAAGCAACTGATCTCCACAACCAATAGAAAACTGTGGTTTATTATAAAAATTACTTGTCCTCAGTAAGAACCTCTCATTCACCTAGAATAGTGGTTTGCCACCCTCCTCTCTCAATGCCACGCCTGTCTTCACCAATCCCAGAGAAGCTGCCAAAAGAGAACGTGCTTCGAGTAGGTGATACATCCAAATGGTCTTCATGGAGCAGGAAGGGCACTCCCATTCGCCGTTGCCTTTTCTTCCCTGTGTGGTGGAAAGGAATAGAGCCCTTGCGTTCACGATCCTCCTTGCGGCTCTTGAACTGCAGGAAAATGTAGAACAAATCTATGCAGGACAACTCATAAGGGAATTGCAGAAAGCATGAAACAAGAATTCAGAGTTGCTTCAACACTGAGATAAGTGGCATATAAATGTAATAAACAAACAACAAATATCTTCTTGAGGCTCAGATTCTTGAAAATAACCTGGAATTCAGTTGCTTTTTCTTTGGGCCTATGCTGTTTTATCTAACCAGAGTTGGGGCGGGCAATATTAAACAGGCTTATATTTTTTTTCCCCAGAAGGCTGAAGATCCCACAGTTTAGGTTACCTCATAGCCATTAACAATACTGAGTTTCTCTGGGGAATGGGTACGTTATTACAAAAGCCTATTTTATTTTCATGCTTTTTCCTACTTCAAAAAGACTGGATACAGTAGTAATCAGGGCATATGTGACTGCAGGTACTTCTGAGCTACAATTTGCCCGATCCTGATTTAAAGTAGGAGAAGATGTGCGTAGCATTAATAGAGTTACAAGTGAATTTTAGCTCATTAGAAATGGTTGGGTTTTAGACTGATGGAGAATGGATTTGGGATGCAAATGGTATCATAAAATGACCACGGCATTGCAGGGGAATATGTGCTTAGTGGAGTATGTGCTTAATATATAAGATGGTGCTGGTGCCAATAAGACTGAAAAATATTAGGCTATGTGCATCTGGAATTTGATTCAATAACTGGAACCTTTAACACATAAGAAAATGTTGTGATTTTCTCTATATTGCATAAGGAAATATTGTGATTTTCTCTATATTACGTATGGAAGTGTAAGATTAATTCCACAATGTCTCAAAGTAACACTGTCTTCTGGAACTCTCTTAAATATCCAGCTTCACTTTGGAGTCTTTGCACGGTCACAAATAATTACCAAAATATATGTAACAACGTTCAAAAGACTATGTGACAAGTTAAAAAAAAAACCACAGAAGTTACATTTAACAATCTTCTGACCTTTCTTAATGAAAAGCAGCCTCAAGAAAAGGAGGGAGCTTTCTCCCTGCAGATCATTTTGCTATTTAAAAAAGCTCTCCCCCCAGGTTGTTCTTCCTTCCTATCAGCTGCAGGAGATGGCATCACGAAGGTGACTTTGATTAGAAAAAATAACAATTTCCTTGCTTTTGATTTGGTTTGTTTCATTAGATGGAAGTTTGTTCCATGGTTTCCCAATAGGTTTTTTTTCAAAATGAAAAGCAGTGTGTACACTGCTTGGGGTCCTCCTGAACTTTAGGTAGAAGCCTGACATATTTTCTTGGACACAGATTATACTAAGCCAGTGGTGGCAAACCTTTTTGGCACAGAGTGCTGAATGTGAGCACAGATCTGCATGCATGTGCTATGTGTGCGCTATGTGTGGGCTATATGTGTGTGCAGGGCTCCTGCGCATACATGCAGCTTCTGCACATATGTGCAGCTTGTGCACATGCATGATATGTGCTCACAGTCTTTCACATATGCGACTTTTGTGCATGCGCACATTGTAATCGTGCACAATTGCAAGGTGAGTCATGTGCATGTACAGTCAGTGAGTTGGGGCAACCGCTTATGTGCCCGCAGAGATGTCTTTGCATGCCACCTTGGGTACATGTACCATAGGTTCGCCATCATGGTACTAGGCCATCGGTCTTAATTGTTCTCCATTATGAAAGGAGCAACAGCAAATATAAGGGCTAAATCCAACTGCAATATAAGACCTCTATCTAGTAAAATGTAGTTAGTATGTCATTTAGGGATTACACATGGAGTTTAAAATATAATAGTTTTACCTTTTTAAATATATTCATTCCCAAATCAGAGGAGAGATCTGGAACAGCTGGTCTCCTCAGGTTAGTTAGGGATACTTTGGCAAAAGCTTCAGTGCTTAATGATTTTTCTTCCTCGTTACATTTCATTGTGAGATCCTACCCTCCCCAGGAAAGGTAAGAAAAACACAAGCAAGTAAAATGACCATTTTATAAATACTGTCAACATTTGTTTCCTTTGGATAATAGAGAATTGGAACCTTGTGGTAGTGCTTGAACTGTAATGTTTTGAATAGGAATAAAAAAATTATTTAGTTTAGTCATACTCAGTTTCCAGTGCTAGCTGTTTCCAATCACTATAGAGATCCTTCTGTCCATATTGCAGTTTTCTCTCCATAATCTCACAGTGTTCACTAGAAAGGACAGAGAACAGTCTTCACTGGCTACTTTGGGATCATCATATCCGATCATGTTTCTTGAAAGTCTTATTCTTCGGCAGACTTCAAGATTTAGCTAAAGTTGTTGCTGTTCCTAAATATCTGCCCATTTGTACCTCTATCTGCACCTTTATCTGGATCTCTCTCTCTCTTTCTCTCCCTCTCTCTCCCTCCTCTCTCTCATGAAATGTTCTTCATTGATTATCATGTTGATATTATAGAAAAATACTAATCAATACTTCCTCTGCTTGCTTATGATTATAATGATGTTCATGATCTTTTGTTTCTCCCTTTATTTGGGTTTTTTTTAGCATAAGTACCCATGAAGTAAAGAGACATAAATAATCTACAATAAGTAAAGCTCAGTATGTATATCTAGAACTTCAATGATAATAATGAGCATTTTGTTCAGTAATACAGAATTTAACCTGAACTTCAATCCTAACACGCAACAGAACTTTTGACCAGACGTTAATGTTTAAAACTGGAAATATTGCTTGATTTTTTACCTGTGTTTTGTGAGTATTGACTAGTGAGGGAGTAGCAGCCACCATGGAACTACTGCGTGGCCTTGGCAATGGTGGGACTTCTGGGTCAAATGATTTTTCTGGCTTTTCTTCTAACATGTGGCGCAGCCGTTGGAGATAATACATCAAGGACCATTGTGTGCCTTCCTCAGACCAGTGTGGCTGAAGCAGGCATCGTAATACAGCAACATCAAAGTAAGTGGCATAGCGGGACTTTTGGCATGGTGGGATCACCAAAGACACTCTGTTACAAAGAGCAGAAAGCAGCACATTAATCCAATCAATTAAGGAGTCAAGCAACAATCAACATGTGGGCCTCCTGATAACAATCTGATTCTTATTCCTGGATAGAGTTGTTAATATCAGCATGATCTTAACAGACAATCCCCAAATGTGATATATTGTATGACCAAAAGCCCCTTTTTTAGAAAAAAGGGAACACAAATTGATTAATATGAAATGTAGCTTTTATTCTGAGACTTAGGAGAGTGAAGAAAAATGAAAGGGGCCCAGTTGATCTTGAGCATGAATATAAGAACTCAGCATTATTGGGAAAGTTTCAGAAGGAAGAAACAGCCCCTCTCTGGATTCCAGGAAAACCTGCCCAATTCTTTTGCCATCTCCACTGGACACACATTTCAGACTCCTTGAGGTATGTGATAATTACATTAATTATGTTTCAAACAGAAGGTCTTCTGTTCTGATACTCTGGAAGTGCTAGCTTATAGATTGTGCTTAAAAACCAAGGGCCCAATCACAACCAAAGGACTAGTCTGGTCTTAAATTTACACATGAATATACTCTTCTTAGACTGCTGAAGAATTGTTGGCTTTTTAGGAATATACTCTCATGGGCCACTGTTTGGGGATAAAATCCCACTGCAAAACATTGATTGAATATAAACATTGAAAATGTACAATGCAAAAAACATAAAAATTAAAACATGTTTCACTGAAATGATAAAATAATACAAGCAGCAGCCACCATAGTATTTTAAATGATTCTAAAGAACACATATATTTAAAATTAAATCAATGAGTAAAATTGAGTAAAAAACAAAAATGAATTTGGCTAGTGCCAAAAAGAGAATACAATTATACCAGTAGAATTATTTCAGAGGTGGAAGACAACCACTGAAAAGGGCCATTCCTGATGGTTACTCAGCATCTCAGCGTTAGAAGGTGCCAGAATAGGGCTCAGAAGTTTATCCTGGGATTCACTAAGAACAATGGGGGGAAAGGCATTCCTTCAGATATCATGGCCTCATGTTCAAAAGAGCTTTATAGATTAAAACCTGTTCTTTGGTCTCAGGAGCAGAACAACTCTGGGAGTCAGTGAAAATAAAATTGGCTTAGTTGCAATCAGAATTTTTTAACTTTTAACTTTTATTGAATTTCTATACCGCCTCCCTCTCGAAGGACTCTTAGGACTTTTAGTTTTTTGTACTAACTTTCCAGATCATATTCAAGAGCAGAATCTGGACAACTCAGGGATGCTTTTCTTGCAGTGAATAGGAGGCTAAGGTTATTGTAGGATTCTATTCTATAATTATTTTGCCTATAGCAAAAGATATGTGCATTTGTAACAGTGCCATTAATTGTAGGCATTCCTTCTTCTAAACATGTGTATTTGAAAACTGATTAATCATCCATGTCTCTATAAAGTGTTTAATCAATTCAATTGATGTTTCCCTGGTGCATGAGTGCTACTCCTACCAGTTAATGGGTTGCTATTTTCAACACTGTTTATATATCTATTTTAAAATACATTAAATGTGAAATTTTGTATATTGTAAAATATATTTAATGAATTTTCTGCAAAAGCCTTTTGAGATAAACGTACACTTTCAAGAGCATTTGTATTCTAACAAGGATCCTCTACCGTAATCTAGTTTGGTTTTGTCAGTTTTAACTGAAATTGCACACCTATATGAATCCTAGTAATACCACAGGGAAATTATTCCAATTGTCAGGGACAGATATAGTTTTGTAAACAAACCATATCCATATTTTAACATTTTTCCAATAATGATATCTGTAGTTTTATCATAATAATTTTTCAAAATTTTCACACCATGTATTACTTTTCATCAGGTTTATTGCTGGCATTTGTAGTTTTATTCTAACATATTTCCATAGAATACTCCCTTAGGCATTCCTCCATTTGAATAATTTTAACACTTTACTTTCTTCTGAGTTATGTTCACTCTGCTTGTGGCTCCTTGTTTAGTCCACTCATCTACTTACAAAACAACACTTCATTCCTAACAAAATGAATTGGCTTTTTTTCTGACTCTTTTAGTCTTAACCATTCTTTT
Organism: Myanophis thanlyinensis; assembly: GCA_017656035.1. Classification (NCBI taxonomy): domain Eukaryota; kingdom Metazoa; phylum Chordata; class Lepidosauria; order Squamata; family Homalopsidae; genus Myanophis; species Myanophis thanlyinensis. The sequence goes on from JAEANM010009830.1 coordinate 14,212, forward strand.
CTATGTCTACATTTGCAGCTGTTACCCTTTCTTTTTACACAAGATACAATTTCTTTTTCTCATTTTGCTTTTTGCACCAGTATATATAAGTGCACATTCACACCTACCCACCTACATTGAATGGTTGAAAAAATATAAGTATTCATTGTGATTATTGTAAGAAACAGTCATCTCATTTTTTTCTGAATACTATATGGTTTATTAAAGGATCTACTTTTATGAAAGAGATGCAAACTGATATACAGATGAAAGAAAGTTTGAATCCCCCCCCCCCAATATAAATAGAATGTAAGCTAAATATACAATTATATTATCTTTCACAGAGAAACAAAAATGTAACAGTGAGACTATATGGGGAAGAAAGCTAAGGAATCTTTAAGGCAGACTTCTAAATTACATAATATTTTAGTCAATATTGAAGAAATCAATGTTTTTTATGCAACATAACTCTTCCTAACCTTGTGCCTGATGCCTTATTTATTCACCATTGAGTATTTCTTAAAGAAATAATAGATAACATTAAATCTATGAAAATAAGAGTTATTGTTATCATTGCATTATTTGGCAATTTAATGGAGTATTCAGTTAACTGAATAGCATGACAAATTCATTTAGTCCTTAGGTTACAATGGCAAATGGGACCAGAATTTCTGTTGCTAAGCAATCTGGTCATAAAGCACAATGTCACATGACTACATTGCTTAGTGATGGCAATCACAGCAGTCCCCATTGTCATGTAATCCCAGAACTGTGTGGCTTGATAAGCAGAAAGAGTCAGGCATCCCATGCAAGGAATGTGGGGTTTGTGCTCAGGTGCTATGAGGGTGGGTCAGCAGGCAGGTATGCATTACAGTGCAGGCAGGTTAGGGGTTGCAATAGAGTATGAAATCTCTCAGGAGAAATAGCAGCAGGACTGGAGCCCCCTGCTGGCTTCCTCATGGACTTTGCTTGTATGAGGCCAGCAGGAAAAGTCACAAACAATGCCCCTGAACCCAGAGGATGCTATAACTGTTGTAAGTGTGAGCCAGTTGACAAGTGGCTGAATCACAATCATATGACTGAAGATTTACTGAAATGATCAGAACTTTGAGGACTGCTTATAAATTCCCTTTGTTCAGTTCTGTTGCAACTTTGAACAGTCAATGAGTGGACTATCAATATATGATACTATGCTTCCTACAAACTCTTAAGTTTCTATTGAAATTTATAAAAATTGGCATTCAGCTTATTGCTTGAATGCTTTTAAATCTGCAAATAATTATTTCAGTGAAACTTTTTTCATGTAAATTTCTTGTAAATATATCAGATTCTTAGCTCAAAGAAAAATTAGCATAAATAGATGGATAAAAATTCAACAAAATTAATGGAAGAAATACATTTTGTAAACATTTATATTACTTCAATATTGTTATATTTACTTAGCAGCAATTCTAGGTAAATATCCTTACGTTATTTCAAAGAGATATATAAGACATTAAGAAATTGTATATGGCAAGGAGAATCTCCTAATATTTATTTATCTAAATTAAGCAGTTACATGATGACAGTTTTAATCTTCCTGACTCGCAGCTTTATCATTGGCATATATTCTGACTTCCTTCTCTCTATGGGACACAAGCAATCAGGTAACACATTTCTGTCAGTACAAGTAGCAAGTTATTAGGTAATTCCTCTGGAATTCTGGGAAAGGTCTTGGCTTCATTTTTAGCAATAGCTATGTTCTGCCTCTCGCATTAAACACAACAAAGTAGGTCTAGAAATCATTTGGTTTGAGTCAGTGGTGTTTGTTTTTTATAAATTATTTTTGTTTCCCTCCTCCCCGCTTTCCCACTTCGGTTTCTCTTTTCCCTTCTCTCTTAAATAGGGTGACCAACCGTCCTCTTTTGCCCGGACATGTCCTCTTTTTACGTCCTGTCCGGGGCGTCCGGGCGGGTTT
>JAEANM010009831.1:0-11558 GCA_017656035.1 Myanophis thanlyinensis
GATGGCCTTTTGTATCTTGGAACATAATTTGTAAGTAGAGACTATTTTTTTCTCGAAAAAAAATTTGTAAGTCAAAATTTTTGTAAGTAGAGCTCTTTGTAAGTAGAGGTACCACTGTACTTTTGAGAATCAGAACATTATTCCCCAACTCTCTTATTTATTAAACATAATTAAGAATGCAGCCTTTTAAAAGGATACTTATTAAAAGGATCTTTGTCTCCATTTAAAACATAAAAACCTGTTTTACTGTTTTTAGTGTTTTTTAATGTTTTACTATCCTTTTTTGTATTCTCATTGAAAACTGAAGGTGGACTTCCCTGTCTTAAATCCACTATCTTTTTTAGTCAAATAGAACAGACCATGTCTCACTTTTGCTAGAGGGAGGGGCTCAAAAAAGTCAGCTTCAAACATGTTGTGGCTGCCATCTTGACTTTTTAATCCTTCTCCCCTGACAAATATCCTTGTTACCCAGCTATGCTGCTACAAATCTCTCAAAAAGATTATAATTATGTACTCAATATGCTATTGAGTATAATTACCTATGATTGGACCTCAACTGACATTTATTTTTATAGATCTATAGTGGATCTTTCTTGCTTTTTAAATCACATTCTTTTATCACCATTTCTTCTTTCTAGTTCTTTTCTATGCAACAATAATAAAATAATAAGACAAGAGTTTCAACCAGTTAAAATCCTCCAGTCATATCAAAGGTCATTGGGTCACATATCATTACTTAGTTCAAGGTTACTATAAAGATTAGATAAATGTGAAAAGTCAGGGTACCCTAAAAACTTTTGTATATCAATTGTTCATAATAGCTTTGTATTATAAGACAGTATCAAGGTTGAAAAGTTAGAACTTTGGCATAACTATGTTCCCCCTGTCCCCTTTGTTACAGCTGAACAATAGACCATCATTTTGATTTTCAGGCTGTGCTTTGCCAGTTTCCTGTTCCCACTGATCATTGGCAGGGAACCCATAAAAATGGCCAGCAGGAAATCACCTGCATCCTCTCTTTGGTTTATCAAAACCACTGTGTAATATTAATTCAGGTAAGCCTGTTTGTTAATTATCTACATGGAATGAATGAATAAATAACAGGATGATCTGATGTCATTCATTTTGGACTATTCACAAATTTTATAAGCTACTCTGGAAAAAGTACATTGTTTTACTACGTACAACTAACTGAACACAATAACGATTAAATACTATTACCTCTTGTGAAATGAAACTCAGTTTTTCTACCTAGAGAACAGAATGGTGTAGTAAATCTCCAAACTCTGCTGAATGTGTAGATGAAAAGGTAAAGGAATAAAAAGCATCACACACACCCATCTGAAAAAGTTTCCATGTGTCAGTCCAAGTACAATTAAATACCATTTTTCTTGACTTTGAACTCTGCTTTTCAATTTTTTAAAATATTTATTTGAAAGTAAGTAAAACTGAATTCATTGGGGCTTATTCCCTGGTGAAATAAGCATAAGGTTCTAATTTTTATTTTTATTAAATTTATTAATTTATTAAAGTCAATTTTTAATTTTCCTATATTACATTTTGGTGTACAGTTTTTGAGACATCATGTGTGATCTTATTTGCTTAGAAATATTTAGACAAAACGTTCAGATTTTTGCTTCATTTATACAATTTTATGCAGTGTCAAAGATATTGTTATGTTCCATTTCTAACATACTCCCATTTCTATTAGTTTAAAAGAGAAAAAAATAGCTGCTGTATAATTTTGATTGGCAATGTGAGGACCATCTTCCCAAAGTATTTTTTATCCTTTCTACAGCCAGATTTTTTTCATGTTCACATGTAAACTTTCAGAAATATGTTGTATAGTAAAAATGGAGGGCTTTAAAGCAATCAAACAGCTTCTTTACTGATTATAAAAAAAATGACTAAATGGACATACTAATTTATTTTCATGAAACATTTTTGTATTTTCAGGCAGAAATATGCCAATTCTGTCTAATTTACAATGGTTAAAATCCTATTTATCTCAAAAAGATAATACTGTACTAGAACATTTTGATATCACAATAAAGTTTAAAAATTCACTGAGACTTAGTTCTGAAAATCATACAAAATGAACAGTATCTGTCCACATTCTTTGTAAGTGCTTTTCTAATAATAAAAATAAAATGAAAGCAATTAATGATTCAACAGCAAGTACAACACTTGAAATGTATGTTGTAATCTATAATAATTTTGATCAAATATATTAGCACAAATGTGAAATTATTTGTTATATTATTATATAAAGCATGCAATTTATCTGTCTAAAACTTGTGGAAATTTCCAAGGTTTATCAAAATATAACACATTTGTAATACAAATGTATAACGTTTGAAGTAATATAGACTCATTATCTCATTATCATTAAATACCTAAATGATTAATCATTAAATTATTAATCTAATAAATTTTTCCTCCTTCCTTCCTTCCTTCCTTCCTTTTTGCCTGCCTGCCCTACCTCCATTTCTCTCTCTCTTTCTTGTCCCATCTCAACAAGTAACTATGACTGGTAAACAAAATTAAAATACCATAAAAAAGAATGTAAAGTATATAAAATAGATAGAAGATTGTGGAAATGGAAGTGTGCAATCAAATAAATGATAAAAACACTTGGAATAGGATTGAAAGGCAGTAACAGGAGCTATTACCGGTGTGCTTTTTTTCTTCATTGTTGTTTTTCTTTCAGTAGAGGTTCTATCAGCTGGGGAGAGTTGTTCTTGTCTTTGAAGCCAGCTCTTGTTTCTCTGAAGTCAGATTCCTTATTCCCAGGACTCCACTCTGCAGTGCCAGCACAAACATACATCAGCAGCTGCAGACCACTTTCAAAAGTTAGCAAGGAACTATCAAGCAATTACTTATTCCACTTTAGATCCAAGTCTGTGATTTTATGCGATGGATCTAAGATTTAAGGAATGAAAAAAAAACCAAAGACAATAAGTAAAGTCAACAAATGCAGAAAAAAAAATCATACCTGCATTTAGTTGGAAATGTCATACTCCGTAGATGAGCAATGCTAGCAGGATAACCTCAATTAAAAGTTTGGATTAGATGTTTGGATCCTAATCTACAGCTGGATTGGATCCAAATTTCATTATGCTTCCAAAATAGACTGCCAGAATTTCAGATTCAATATCCGGCTTAATTCTAAGTATGATTGAATTGAGATTCATCTCATTCTATCTTATAGGAATGCATTCTAACTATCCAAGTTAATTCACAAATATCCAAAGTGCCATGGGCACTTTCACATCTATTAGTTTTTTAGTTTTCATCTTAGCTACTTATGCAAAGTGTGAAAGTTGTTAATATTTTCTCCCACACTGCAATACCACTGCAGAACTATACATATCTGGGAAGAAATGCCTTGGAGTTCAATGGGTCTTATGCCCACTTATGTAATGCTGGATTCCCCACCACCACCACTAAAATAAAATAGCATAGAATCAAACATACATTTTATTCAATTTAATTTTTATATTTGTATTACAGATCAGCTGAAGTAAAGATCAGTCTATGGTTCATGGGTGAAATCATCTTTAATGACAATGTGAGTTATCAATACAAGCTGAATATACCACAGTGACATGTGAACTCAACAAAAGAACACGAGCAGCCATTCATTCTTAATTATATGTACATGAAAGATGTTACAAGATTTTTTTTTCATTAACTGTACATTTCTGGCTGCTTTACTAATTTATTTTAACAAGGGAAGTGAGACTTGAGGAATACACATAAAAGGTCTGATAAATTGCAGGTGTTAATTATGGCTGCTGTAGGAGGGAGATTATGGTAAAGTTTCTTTTAAATTGAGCTTCACTTTAACTTCATGGGGAAATACATGTAGCTTTCTTGGCAACAAGACCATGACCTTCTTTTGACATAGTTTCTGACTTTCTACTCTTGTTTAAAGTCCTGGCAGTTTCCTTTCCAAATATTAAGCAGGCCCAGTTCTGCTTATCTTTTGATCCCAGACAAAGTTGGCCAGATGTTGCACCTGCTAAGAGTCCAGGAACAAAGGTGAATTAAAAGTGTAAGACATAAAGTACATAAATAATAGACTTGGGAAATTTTCCAGAAAAGCTTCCTTAAAACTACCTTCTTTTGTCATTTTGTCTATTCGGTAGCAATATGGAAAATGCTAAAAATGGCACTGCTGGAGTTACGTTCAGAGAAAGCCAAAGATCTCAAGCATCACAGAGAGGATGCCTAAATGCTGCCATTGCTTGAGACTGTCCACTGTCTACTGTGATTTAAGAATAATTGAAGTTGTGAACCGAAATGTGTAAGTATAGAAAGTCTGAAAATGTTTCAGAGGTAGTTGATTAAGAATCTAATTTTAAGTATTAGTGTTACAAGTGAAAGTGAGACAGCAGCATTATGTTAATTTTTATTTTCTAAGTGACAGTTTTCCAATCTAAAGATGGCCTATACGGTGCTTCATTTTTAAGGTATCAGAGTACATAATAGAACTGGTAGGGTTTCAGATTCAATATCCAAAATGTGATCTGGAGCTTTAAAGTCCTCTGGAAATTTCCAGTGCAGATTAGAAAAAAAAAATGGCAAAGGTGAAAAGCAAATCAAAGAGTTATCTTAATTTTGGATTGATGTGGACTTCATTTTTTAAAAAAACTAAGCAAAGAACTTATAGAACTTTCAAACTAGATTCAATGCATCCCATATAGGGATGTCTGGTATATTTAAAAAGTTGTGTTCACTTATAATAAGATCAAAGCCCAATCTTTTTTTTTAATGTGTCATATATTTATCACAGATAAAAAGAAGTGTGGCTGAAGCCACTATTGAATCTTGAGTGCTTTGACTGTCCCCTATTCAGGTATTCCAACCCCCCCAAAACAGCAGTATCACAAAAAGGAATCCTTCTCAGATCTCAGAACTATGTGAAAATCCTTGCACTGCCTAAGTTTATGAGGGCAATGCATCACTGCCATATCTAAAGTTCCTTTTGGTTGCTGATAACATTTAATAAAAAGCAAGTAGGCTTTGGGTGTTGCAAAGTTGGCCACATCTGATTTAGTTGGACATTTCTTCTGCTACTTCTTTTAAAACCTGCAAAAATACACAAGATGAAGATGGAGAATTCTTTCCTCTTGTGATGTGATTGATGGAAGTGCTGGAAGACTTAAAAAAAAAAAAACTAGTTTAAAGGAAAAAAAATCCCAGGAAGGAATAATGTTATAACGTGAACCTAATGTACTGCATGCTTGGTTCTAGACAGAATCATCCCCCCAAGTCTTCTGACATTTTCCATTACCAAATCTTTAAAAATGCACATTGGAACCAACAGTAATCCTCTTCATTATAGAGACTTTTTCAGCCAATGAATTATAAGTGTTTGACTCAGTATATTTATTTGGTGGGTAGAAAATATTGGACACAATAATTTTTTAAAAATCCTTATATTCAGTTATTGGCACATACAGCATCAAGGTCAGGTTACTATACTTGGAAAAATGGCAAGATATTTGTTTGTTTGTCTATCGTCTATCATCTATCTAAGTATCTAGATTTATTCTCTGAAAATTGGATCCATTTATTGCACATTCTCTTATGGCTACAAAAGCATATGTGCCGTAGAATACATCTGTATCTCTTTCTACATAATCAGGGTGGAAAATAATTGAAGGCTTATGAGAATCACACAAAAATTGTGCCCATTTGCTGCCTATCAGATGCTTTTCAGTAAAATTACACTGCATTTCAAAATGGCAATATATATTATTCAGACACCAAAAATCAGAATGTGAACAAGCTTTATCATCCATTACTGAATAATTACTTATTATACCAATGTTCTGCCCATCTCATCAGCTTTGCTGAAGACAGGCAATGGTTCATCATAACTTGGCACTTCATTAAAAGCATTTTTACAGGGTCAGATAATTACTGTCTGAGCCTCACATCATGGGGATGCTAAATATTGATAAACACCTTGAATAACTGGGTAGCAATTAAAAATAGACAGAAAACTACAGATTATATGACACAGAAAAATCAAAATATAGAGTTGATTCACATATACTTTGACATTAGTTTCAGCAGTTAGATTGTAAACAGCTTCAGTTGATGCACTGGCTGGGGTCATAGTCTTAAACTGTAATATGATTTGTTTCATATTGGCTTTGTGTGATGTATTAACTCAATCTCTGTGCACTCTACTGTCAATTATGGTTATATCATATAAATATTTTGATGAAAAAGTTATGACTAAAATAAGCTACAACTTAGCATGAGAATGTAGCTATTATGTTGGAAACTGAACGTATGTAAACTTAACTATCATGTTGGAAATGCTCAAACTCTACCTGTGGCGAGTGGTCTCTTTTCAGCACAGAAGACAGTGTTTAATTGTGCATGCCTCTTATTCCAAAAATTTGGGAGTGGACACAGCTCTTAATTTTAGAGAAAAGATTGGAATCCCTGTATATAATCCAAAATCCAATCTCTGATTTCTTCTGAATTTAATCAGATTGTACCTCTTGTAACTTTCTACAACCTACAACTAGTAACTAAATTTTATCATATATAACTGTGATGGCGAACCTATGGCATGGGTCCACAGGTGGCATGCAGAGCCACCTTGCTGGGCACACAAGCTGTCGGCCAACTTACCTCCAGCTGAGCATGCACATGTGATTGCGCATACATGCATCCGTGACTGCAGAGACCCAGCTGGTCTTTAGGCTGTGCATGCATGTGATTGCAGCAGAAAATCCAGCTTACTTTGGAATTTTCCAGCGAATGACATGTGGTTGCTCATGTGTATGTGAGTGCCTGTGTGCAGCGCCCATGCTTTGCATGTGCAAAAGCTGGATGCATGTACAGATGGTGTGGTTGCACATGCAGTACACATGGAGGAGCCACATGCAAGTGTGGATAGCACACGCAAAGCGCATAGTTTTTGGCACTCGGTAAGTAAATGGTTCACCACTACTGATATAAGATAAAGTGCCAGATTACCTTTATGAACAAAATAAATAAAATTAATACTTGTGTACATAGAGCATGGGTGAATGAAACATTATGACTGGATTATCCAGTAGTAATCTTTATTGTATTGTACTTATTAAAGTAACAATAACAGACATAGAACTGGAATGGAATGCTCACAACTGGAATACTTTCAATTTCTTAATAAAAAAAAAGCTGTTGGGAGATCATCGGTGCAATCAATGGAAGAAAAATACCTAAATGTCCATTTGATTAGAACAAAAACCTTTTTTTAAAAAAGGAACCCATGTAAATCAGAGGAACAGAAGTAATTATTGGAGCCAATGATGTAATGGAAGAGGAAAAAAAAAAGATTTGGGATAGTCTTGAAGATTCTAATATACATGTCACTGTACTATTCAGATTACTTCAGATCTGTGTCGTCACCAGGCCTAATATCTGTGTCAGACAGAAGAGATCTAGCCCTTCTCCCCAAGCTTCCTGTTTCTGCACATTAGGATGAGCTCTGGAATCCAGGGTGTTACCAATAGAGAAAGCATTTCCTGAATCTAATGGTGATACATCCGAGCCACGTGGTTAAGATGGGTGGCTATAGAAATTGAATGAATGAATACATGAATAACTAATAATAAAATAAAATACCTGATATCAGTGAATTTGATGCATTGTTATACTAAGGACAGAAGAAGACCCGAGCAGTAAAAGCAAGCAAAAGATGAATTGCAGATGTTATTTTGAAATAATAAGATTGTTCTTTATTATTTGGCTTCTAATAGTTTTGAAAGATACACAAATATTTATAAATGGCATATTAAAACAGCCAATACAACATGAATTATAAACTCACAAATCTTAAAAGCTTAACCTTTCCCTTTATTTGTGTTTCCATGTATCAATGCAACTAGCTCAAGTAGGATGATTTTTGAACTGATTTTGAAGGATGACACCAGACGTTAACTTTTCAGAATTGTGCCCTCCGCCCTTTCTCCTGGTATTTTATTTTTGTGCTAGCTCTAATTCTACTTCATGAAAGAGATTTTGTTTTCAAAATTTGTTTCAGAGGAGAATTCAGGGAACTTTAATATGGGTGGACTTTCATATATTTGATTTACCGTCAAAGGCAATGCAGGAACAATCTTTTAGCAGACTATCATCTGGCTAGCATTATGCAGTTTCCCCGATTTCACTTCCTGTAAGTCCAACACATTGGGATGAACTCCTTCCATTGGACTTTTTCAGATCTGAAAGCAGTCAGCAGGAAGGTTTCAGAATGATAGAATGATGGGTGATAGAAAACAGAAATGCAGCAACAGGCAGCGCTTCTCACAACAATAAAAAACTTCAAAAAGTTTTGAGAAGTCAGAAGAAATGTGAAAGGAATTAGAGGTCCTAAAAATATGTTAGAAAACCAGAAGCTTGATTTACAGAGGAATAAAAATATTAAGAAATTACAAGGTACACTTTGGCATAATATTTCTTGTGAATGCATGTTCCTAGATGGGTGTACTTTATATTTCTCCATAAAGGAGTGCATACCTTCAGCTTAACATTGTTTTAAATAATATTCTTTAATGGGATGAATAGAGGTTAGCTCTTTAAATATTACTTGTTTTGACTCTTGAATGTTAAAATAGTTCCCCCACTATATTGCCTGGGAATGACTCCCCTTTTTCATTTATACTAGATTTATGTATTGTAGCAAATTTAAAACAGAGGCAACTCCATTTGTGGCCACGGGGCGTCTTGCCACCTAACACTGTTGCTAGGTTCTTTTAATTAAAGAAGAAAAAACATTGAGAAATGGATAAGTGATTGATAGCAGCCCTTTTGTTGTTGTGCCTTTGAGATGCTCTTAAAATTTCAAATATGTCCATTGGACAAGGGAAATCCTAGGTCAGATTCAGACAATGTTAGAAGAATTGGGGATTCACAAACCCAGCCTCCTGATGTTTTGAAGGGTCACAGGAAGACCTATAGTGACATCACTCAATGAGGTGAGATTAAAAAAAATGCTTGGTTGCTTTTGGGGGATGTTTTAAGGCCCCTCAGAGGAATAGCTGCCCTCTTTTCTACTCTTGTAATTAACTAGCAATAAAAGAAATGGGATGAAATTATGTTGACAAAATCTAGGCACATTGCGGAGATCTTTGGTAGCATGGTCTCAAGATGTTAGGTGACCCAATATTCAGGAACTGTATTCTGAAACATAGGTAGATCATTGTGTTCTTTTTAACATAGTTTGGATAATATTACTATGTTCTGAAAAGTAAAGTTGGATTTAAAAAAAATGATGAGGAATCCATATGGTTAATATTTGTTCATTAAAAAAAATTGTTTACCTTATAGCAGCAGTTACCAAAAGGAATTCCATAATCTTTTCCCAGGCACTTGGATAAAGTTTCATGTTTTCCATAACAACAACAATAATTAAAAAAAATGAAGCTGGTACATACATTGGACCATGGAAAATATACAAGGGGCAGAATCAGCTGACTGAAGGTATGATATATTCAACTGAAAAAAAAAACAATTGCTTGAGACCAAAAGCTTCGTATAGTAAAGCCAATAATATATCCAAACCACCCAATAGGACTATATTCTATCTCCTGAACAAATAAATATGGAAAAAAATGTTTATCTGTTTCTTTTTAGCAGTGCAAAGAGTTTCCAGCATGTATACATTAAGAGAGGATGTACAGTTGTTTCACAGCATTTAGAGTAAGACAAATATGAATAAAGATGGGGGTGGACTTTGGAGGAAGGAAGATTTGGGACTGATACTTGAGCAAAAACATGCTTTAGTAACAGGAGGTCTTGCCTGAGCTATAATGTACCATGTCCCACATGCTGATTACTTGAACAGACTTGCTGCCAAAATAAATTTTCTTTGGACTCTAGAGTTTATGGGATCTGCTTGTCTTGCCAACACAGCAGTTTCTTCCCCACACAAACAGTTCTGTTCTTGTTAGCCAGGGTATAAACAGAAAGGATGCTTAGTTAATTATTTGCTTAAAGACAAAAATAGGTGCAATATAGGCTGAATTTGTATAGCACTCATGAGTTTGTATCACACTTGTTATAAAACACATAACATTATGCCATCTAGACATGCAATATACTGTACATCCATATACTGATGGAGAAGTATGTCTTGCATATCCACATATATCAAATCTACAAGGAAATCAGTGTTTCTATAATTTGACTTGAGTTGACCAGCTAGCCAGAATCCGATATTCCAGGCAAAGTCAAAGGGAGGTCCAAGAAAAAGATGTTTTGCAGATGCACACCAGCTCTGTAAAGACCAAATGACAGGTAGATCTTCAGAACATGTTTAATGTTGATGGTGCTTTGCTGCCTGCAGGCTGGGTGACCCACCACTTGCATAATTGTATTCTTTGTTTGCATTCTTTCACTTTTATCTTAAATCATTTATAATTGGAGCATGAGCAATATTGCTCACAGCGGCAGCAACAATGTTGTGTGGGGAAATTTTGTGTTAGCAAACCAAGCAAACAATCCTTTCATGCAAAAATCCTTGTTATCTGTCAAACTTTCTTTGTTTCAGCAGCATAATTAGGGGGATAAAGAAGGTGTTTTCTGCCGCTCTTGTTGACAAATGGAAATCAGAAATCCTTAATTACTAAAAATCTTGGAGAGGGTTACTTGTTATATTTATATATATGTTATAGCTACTATATTACATCTTCTTTTAAGAATGAACATATATTGTAGATGGATGATAAATCAGGTCCTGTGAGATACTGGTTTCACCCAAAATTCAGCAGTTTGTTGTTATGTTCAGTTAAATGGTATGTTGCTGTATTTATTTCCAAATCTAACTTCATTCTAATTCTTAAAACCAGACTGAAACAAATTATATATGAGGAAATCACTTTAAATTACTTTAGCATACCATGTAAAGCAGATGCAACTGCTGTATATATCACTGTGATATTACAGGTTGTTAATATTCCTTGCTGGGTCAGCAAAACTAGTAATATTAAATGTTGGTATTAAACATTTGAATTAACCTTGTGGTTTATAAATGGCTCTTCCATATTCCCACAGATAATAAAGGGGGTGACTTTCAGCTTTTACAAGGAATCTATCTTTTTCATGTTTCATATACAATGAAAATAACTTTAATGAGAAAGAGAAACCCCATCTGCCTGATAAATATAATAATAAAAATATCATTTTCTGTCTATTCACATAAGTTCATTGTTTATATCAGGGCAAATCTTGAACCCAAGGCAATCACTTTCCTATCTATCAATATACAATTACTTTTAGGAAATGTATTTCTTTTAGCCAGTTTGTTAAGAAGGTATCAGTTGTTAAATACAACAGATTTCTCTTTAACCATCTTTGCATTTAGAACTTACACAAATTTGGTTTTCTCTTTGCTAAGTGTAGGACATAACATAGTTGGTTATTGCTCTTTTGGAATAAAAAGTCTTCATAGCCAAACAAGGGAAGATGTACGTCAGATGGCTCACCAGTAACATTCCGGCAGCTGATATATGGGATATTTAAGGCAGATTAAGTTGTTAATGTAT
>JAEANM010009832.1:4897-16147 GCA_017656035.1 Myanophis thanlyinensis
CACTCACACACACACAGACATTTGATGAGAAACTGCAGAGGGCAACTGGGTAAGGGGATTGATTCTACCCCACCTCTAGCTCAGCATCTGATCAGGGTGGCGCCCCAAGACCCAGCCTCTGCGTGGGTGACCCCTGCCTAGCCAATGCAACAAATGGGTTCACTCACCTCCTATCCCACATGAAGCAGCAATGAAGCAGGATCGGTATGGCTGTTCTTGCCTGCAGCATTGGCGGCCAGGATCGGGTCAGAGCCACAGCCAGCCAAAATCAGCAGGCCAGACTTGGTGAGCTGGAGGCACTGTGCATGTGCAGCTGCCCCCCCCCCCCCGGAAGAGTGCACTGGAACCCAAACACTGAGCCTCACCATTCTTGGGAATCAGAGATCTTGCAGGAATACTGACCACATAAAGGAAGCCCAATCCCTGGGTTGTTTGCAACTTGAGCAAGCTGCGTAGTCATTTGCCCCAAACCAAGCAGCAGGGAGGCTTCAAGATGACGCTTAGGAGTACCCATCTGAGGACAGCACCCTTCTTGTACCTGCTGCCCTGGCAAAGACAAAGCGGAAGCAGGTCAGGACCGCGCAGGGCTCCTCTGATGGCCTCCCCACCTCCAGCACTGTGCTGAGCTTAAGAATAGGACAGACAGGAAAATCCCCCTCCCCATTTTCCTTCTGAGCCTTCAGAGTTACAATCCTGGGATACTTGAAGGCTTGGGCAGGAGCCTTTTCAGTGATCGGCAGGAAAATAGGGAGGGGAATTTTCCTGCCTGTCCTCCTTTTCTCAGTCTGTACTTAAGAAAAGGAGGACAGGCAGGAAAATCCCCTTCCCCATTTTCCTGCTGATCACTGAAAAGGCTCCCCAAGCCTTCAGCGTATCCCAGGATTGCAGCAATGAAGACTCGGCAGGAAAATGCTGTTCAGAGAAGACATCAGGGTCACATCAACAGAGCTGCCACCCCTTTTGGAGCCTGAACATCCTCCACAAAACAGCAGAGCCTGCGTACCTTTGCTAAACAGCTGATTTTGTTTTGCAGAACTGTTTAGCAAAAACATGCAGGCTCAGCTCAGCTGTTTTGCGGAGGCCGTTCAGCCTCTGAAAGTGGTACAGATGAGCTGTTTAGTGGAGGCCGTGGAGGCACTAAGCAGGAGGAGCAGCTCACTGTCCCCACCCTTTCTGGTACGGAAAAAATGGAGAAAATATAAGACCTCCCCAAAACTAAGACTTGGTGCCTTTTTTTCCAGTTCCAAAAAATATAAGACCCAGTCTAGAAAATGTGTGTGTGTAGATAGACACAAACAGAGATCGTGTGTATGTATGCATGTATCCTCTCTCTCTCTCTCAATTATACTAGATTATATACTAGATTAAAGACACTTCCAAATTGCTGCCTCAAAATCTATATGCACATGATACTTGAGTCACAGGAACAGAAGGACCCAAAGAGGTCTTCTAATCCAACTCTCTGCCCAGGCCAGAAATTCTGATTGTTCCAAAGAAATAGCTGTCCAGTCTTTGTCTGAAAATGTCCAATGAGGGAGCGCTTATGACTTCAGGAGTCAGGCTGTTCCCATGTTTAATAGTCCTCATTGTCAGGAAATTCCTTCTCATTTTGAGTTTGTAAAGCTTCTACCCTTTGGTTCATGTTCTACCCTCAGATACAACCCCCCCCCCCCCCAAATAAAACCTGTTCCTCCATGTGAAAGACTGTAAGAGAAGATTATTATGCTTTTCTTTTTTAGCCTAAACATACTCAGTTCTTCACAGGATTCAGCTTCCATTTTTGTTGCTTTTCTCTGGACTCTTTCCAATTCCTCAGCACCACTCTTGTGTTGTCGTGACCAAAACTAGACACAATGTTCCAGATGCTGCAGTCTGATCGGTGCCTGTAGAGTGTGATCTTGTCAAGTAACCTGGACTTCTTCCTTCCTTGAATACTGCTCCAAAGTACCAACTCACACATCTGAGGACTATCTGTATTAATTTGCCTAGCTAATGATTCCCTCCTTCAGTCATGTCCACATTTTCTGTCCAAAACATGCTCTCTGTTATTACTTGCTTCTTTGCAACTTGAATGGGGCACTTAGGAAAGGTGGATAGGGTAAGATCTGGGGTTTCTTAACTTGCCCTGCCATCTCCCAATTTAAAGGTCAAATGTTCTTTTTGTTCCAGAAGAGGCTTCTGAGAAAATATTTGAGCGGGACCAGGGTAAAGAAGGGTGCCTGAGAAAGCAAAGGTCACCTTAATCAATCCCGCTCCTTTTCCTTTCCGCCCCCATCAACACAGCCCTTTCTCCTGAACGTCTGCTAAGGCAGCTTTGCCACCGTCGGCGGCTGAGAGACGCGTATTTTCAGTGACATTTAAAGAAACAAACAAACAAACAAAAACCCAGCACGAGGCCCGAAGTCGAGGCAAGGAAACAAAAGCGGGTAGAGGCTAATACTCGCGGCGCCTCGGCTCGGTTTGTTTATTTTTCAAGCCACCCCCGAAGAGCCGCCGGGAGCTTCTCCTGCAGCAGCCTCAGCAAGCGCGCCAGCCTGAGCGAGTCATACGCTGCATACACGCATCCCTGCGCTGGGCCGAGCGAGCGAGCGAGCGGGCGGAGGGTGGTGGAGGAGGGGAAAGGGAAGCGGGAGAGGCGGCCGGCAGCCGAGGGAGAATAAGCGCGCCGAAGCAGAGCGCCGGCCGCGGGTCGCGCAACAGAGAGAGAGAGAGAGAGAAAAGGGGGGGGGGGGACACCTCCGTTCGCTGCGTCTTTCTTCAGCCAGGGAAGAGGCGGCGGCGCCAGCGAGGAGGGAGGGGCCGCGCGAGCTCCGTCTCTCCGCGGTGCGCCCACCCGCGGCGCTGCGAAGAGGCGCCGTGGCCGCCGCGCGGCTGCAGCTGACTGACATCTTCCAGCTCCTTCGGTTTCATCATGGACAGCTTCGATTTGGCGCTCCTGCAGGAATGGGACCTGGATTCTCTGTGGTAAGGCTGGTTGTGCTGAGGGGGGGTGGGGGGGGGAAGGGTTCCGCGTCGAGAGCGCTGCGTTTGTATCCACTTCGGGTGCCGGAGTTCTGAAAGAGCCGCGGGAATGGGCTACACCAATCCTGTAACGCGCCGCGTTGGGAATGGGTTTTGGTGGTGGTAGTCTAGTATTCTTAGGAATGCTAAAGATGCAGTAATGGTACTAAGAAGGTTAAAATGATGGAACCTTTATTGCGTGTCGTTGTTTCCGTTTGCAGTGGTATTCTCCTTCAAAACTCCCTTTCTGGGGGCTGAGTTTGGCAACTGCACCCCTCAGCTTCTTCTCTGTGCTCCCACTCTTCATTTGCAATTTCCCCCTTCAGTTCTGCTATTCTCCCGCCTCCCTCTAAACTATTCACCTCTTTCTCCGGCTTCTTTCGGGGCAAGTTCCCCAGGGCTCTCCTCACCCCCCGCCCTCCCACCCGTACGCGTTCATGCCTTCCCGTTTTCCCTTCTTTCCTTGGAAACACCTTGGTTTTCCTCTGCCCGATCCCCCCACCGCGCCTGTTCCGCCTTCTGCTTCTCGAGTCATTGTCCCCCTTTTTTTGCGGCTTAGACTCTGCTCCCCAGCCTGACCCGCGTCTTCACCTGGATTTCTCCTGGTGTCGGTAAATATAGAAATTGCTGCATTTCCAAGCGACATCTGGCAGCAGTCAGAAACCATTTGGAGAAATATCATTAACCACTCCAGGTGGAAATTTCTTCCCGCTCGTTGTCATTCAAAGGGCCAGCCTTCACAAGCAAATGCCTCCAGTTCAGTAATTGCCACTGATGGCATTTAGCACATGGGCACCCTTAGCTCATTCCCTCTTGCCCTATAATTATAGTAATGCATTGCTGTGAGTTAGCCTTGATGTGTGTGTGTGTGTGTGTATTGTTTATGCATCTCAGGTACTTTTTGCAACTGCTGGGTGCCACTACAGTCTGTGCCAGCTTTCCTGTTGATTATAGCCTTTATGGCTTAACCTTTTGTGTGTGCTTCTAGGAGGAAGTAAGTACATCATATGGTTAAATGAATGATTATTTATGTTCTGAGTTTAAAGAAGCACAATATACATTTGTTTAAAATTCCTATTACATATGTCCTAAGTCACTTGATTGCTGTATAACAATGTGTTCTCTTTTTGCAAAGAAGCTGTTCTGAAGATACAGTTATTCTACATATATACAGTTATGTAGATATTTCTCTATTTAGTGTAATTGGGATAATGATGGAGTTGTTTTGCTGGAAAAATATTTGTAATTTTGTCTCAGGTTTAGGAATTGTGGAAATATCTCATTGACAATACATAGGGTATGTTCAAATCTGTCTGTCCATCCATCCATCTTTAGGTGATGTGCTTTTTGTTTGAACATTATGCATTCTGTCAAAATTAGCAGGCAATGAGTTTTCTATGGGAAAAAGATACTGTGATTGTGCTATATAAGCTCCCTAATACTGAATACTGCAAATTGAGAAATGGCTTATTGAAAAGTTTAAATCTTAAATGTAAATGGGCTACACAATATATTACAAATGGAGTTGTACATTACAATTACTAATGAGTTAGATGTATTGGATTCTAGAAATAAAACCCCTGATAATGGATACATTCTATCCATATTACTCTTGATTTTAATGAATAGATATAATCAATAATTTACTCCCAGGCTATAAATGTCTTTATAACTTTACTAGTAGACTGTGGATGAGATTATGTTATCAGGGTCAATGCTTGTTTTGGAACTAAACTAATTGCTTTCTTTTTAATGTATTTAGGCCAATTCAGTCTTAAATATTCCATAAACATGGAATGGCTTGATTATCTGGATTGAAGAATATAATATAATAGGACCAATAACTTAATTTCCTCTACTATGGAAATTAGCTATTTCTTTGCATTGTTAGTATTTAAAGAAATCTGGCAAAAATGTTGGGAGACTGGTACATTTAATTTTCAATATTTTTTCATAAGTTTAAGTATCACGATTAATTTCAGTGTTAACTATTTGTACAAATGTTAAAAAGTTAGCCTTAAATAAATACTGTGAATTTGTCTAGAGAGCAACTTTAAGAGTACAAAAAAAATCTATTTTTTTTTTGTTTGGAGATAAGATTTATATGGTTGCAGATATTGTCACTGATTCATTATGCTCAGCAGTAAGCAGTGTGTTATATCCTGAGAATGGCATAATTAGTTTGAGATGAGATTTACATGGCAAGTATTAACATTCTGTATTTTACTGATTAGTCTTGTTTTTTTATTGCCAAACATTTCATTGCAAAAAGAGGCTGTTTTGATCAGTCATTTTAAGATTAATTGAGAGAATAGTTATGTTTTACAAACATAGGAGAAAGTGGACACTTTAAAGCATTAATGTTGATAACATCTTATCTTCACCACAGGATGACCTGTATGGAACAGAAATCTGTAAGCGTTTTGTGATTGGCGGCCTTATGCCACATTGTGTATCAGTTTTTTTCTCTTCCTCCTTTCCTTTTTTAGTGAGCAATTGGGCTATTGAAATTTACAGAATTTCTCTCACCTCCATCCTTCCAATAAATTTGAGCATGATGTTTTAGATATAATAACATTGTTTTCTTCTTTCTAAAAATTATTTGTCATTGCAAATAAGAAAAATGTACATTTTGATCAATATTATTGCGTGAAAAAGAACCCACATTCTTGGGTAGCAACAGTAAATCATTGCATTTTGGATTACATTTATAATGATTTGGTTGCTCATTTAGTATTGTAAGCCAGAGTACTTGATGACTTCTTTGCTTAAACATGTAAGATTTGATAGCCATGTATACAGTATTTTTGATTAAATAAAAATGGTTAATCCATTGATGTTCTTATCTGATGAGGAAATGAATAGCAACATGAACAATCTCATTGCATACCAAAAAGACATAACATATTTTTATAATAAAGACTGTATCAGTATTGTTGATGAGTAATACATACATGTACACATTTTTGTAAGGATGCTGTTACTGCAAATAATTCCTGTTACTGATAGTATTTCTCCAATAGTGTTCCAACTGCTCATAAATACATTTTTGCTGAAATTGCTATTTTTGGGGGAATTCACATAATGTGTAAAATGTATTACATGTCTAACCTGTTGTTTAGGTTGCTTATACTTTGAGATAATGTAAATAATAGTACATCAATGACCAGTAATATAATTATTCCCAAGAAACACTTAGAGCAATATAATGCACTTTGTGTATTTTCTGTACCCATTAAAAAAGTGTATAATGTGCAGTTAGTTTGCAATCAATTCACTACAGTTTTCATTGACATAGCAATAATAAGTTGGTGGGGAAGCAGCTTTTTATTTGGCTGCACTCTAAATGCACTTTACTGCATCTACAATTGTGTTTATGCAAGACAAAACAAGCTGAGAATCTTGCAAAATTACTATAAATCAGATTGTAGGCATTTAATGAAAATATTTCTGTTTGAAGACTATCTTAGGGCCCTTTTATAGGCAAGGTAATTCACAAATGCATATGTATTATACACACATAATGTATTGTGTGTGTATTTGTGTGCCATTTTGATATTTATTTTTTCAGTATTCTTTTATAGCTGCTTATAAAACTTTGGAATGAAGACTGTTACCATTAAAATCTGCAAATAATTTGTGCTTTATTTATAGCCAGTTAAAATAAAAGATAAGACAAGATAAGACTTTCTGAGAAGATGAAGAACATAAATGAGATTTGAATCTTTTGTCCTGCTGGTTGAAAATTGCGGGAATGAGTTCAGATTAGACTGAAGAAATTCCACTCTGAAATCTGGAAAGTTGCTGCTAATCAGTGTGTCTAGTACTGAGCTAGACAATTCAGTCATTTGACTAGGAGTAAGGCAGCTTCTCAGATTTCCATAATATTTGGAGAATCAAGAAGGCGAAGTGCATGAAGGAGAGAAATGCTGGTTGTTACCACTTCAGATTCTTAAGCATGTGATAGAATATTTTCCCATTATGTGTCTTCCCAGAAGCCTTCTTTAAGAAAAAGCACACCTGGGAGGGATGCTAAAAATAACAGTCCCATATTAAAGCTACCTAGTAAATTTCAATGTGGTTTGTTTTGTTTATTTACTTATTTATTTATTTATTTATTAAATTTCTATTATAGAATGAGGTGTACGATATCCTTTTCTCAGCCTGCCTTGAAGAAGTATTTTGCAAACTAGATTGGGTAAAAATGGAATTAAAATCAATGGTACCTAATTAAACTACTTAAGATATGCAAATGATATTGGTCTCTTCTTACAAGAACCAGAAGAGCTACAAAGATACATACAAGAGCTGCACAAAGCCGGAGAACCATTTGACTTAAAATAAACCTGAAAAAGAACCAGGTTATATTTAATAAATTCACCAAAGAAAGAAAAAAATTATATCTGGAGAAGAACTAGACATAGTAGACCACTACATATATTTTGGCCAACAGATCTCCAATGGAAGGTGATACAAAAAAGGGAATTGAATGGCATGTGGTTGGCAGGCATTTGGCAAGTTAAATGTAATTTTTAAGAATAACCTACCTCTATGCCTGAAGAGAAAGGTTTTTGAGTCCTCTACATATGCTAGCAAAACATGGACACTAATATCACAATCAATACAAAAGCTGTGAGTGATGCAAAGAGCCATGGAAAGATATATGCTTGGCATCACAAAACAAGATAGAAAGACCTGTATGTGGATTAGAAAACAAATGAAAATATATGATGCCATCAGAAGAATAAAAGAATAGAAATGGAAATGGGCTGGTCACATAGCAAGAATAACTGATGGCAGGTAGACTAAGGCAGTCCTAGAATGGATTCCACTTGACAAAAAGCATCCACAAAATAAGATGGAGCAACAATATCAGCAAGTATTGCGGACCCAAAGGAAAGCTCAAGACTATATTAGTGGGAAACATGCCGAAAAGACCTTCATTTTGCAGTGGATAGACAATGGCTAGAAAGATGATGAAATGTATGTACTGCCCAACTTCCAATGTTTGTTGATGGGTCACATTAAAAAGAAGAAAACATACAGAATAGGTTAGAATAAGATAATATTTTATTAATATAGCTTATTTTTTTAATGTAACCAACTTATACAAATGCTTATCACAGTGCAATGACCTTCCACTTTAGAATAATATTTATCTTTAACAATACAAATAGTTAAAGGACATTTATTTAGGATATTTGTCCGTTTATTTGTTCACCATTTATGGACAATTCCATGAACTAAAGTTCCTCCCAAATTGAACTACATTTTCATGAGAGCATATTGGTTACCGCTTTTTTTTAACCTTGAAGAACTAAATTCCTTATCTTCTATTTTGTGTCCCTTGTATACCTTAATTGTAAAAAGACAAAATATGGGATGAGTGGTAGACTGAGTTCTCTTTTTAATTTTAATTTTCTTTTTAATTTTCTGAGTTTCTCTGAAAGATACGGTAATAGGAAAACCAGAATTAAAATATTATACAAATAAATAGGTTAGATTTTCTTATATTTTGAAGTCATTGTTATGAAAAAATTTTTTAGTGATAATTCGCATACCTCAGTGATTTCGGCAAGGCTTCTGTACTCATAACAAACTTTGGTATCAATCTACAGTTTCTTCCTTTATTGCTCTTTTAGCTAGTCATTACATATAGTCTAAGCCAGAGTTGACAACTTTAAAATGGGTGAATTTCAGCTTCTATGGCTGGCTGGGGAATTCTAGGAATTGAAGTCTATTAAGAGTGCGATGCGGTTGAGAAACTCTGTGTTAATCGTAATATCCCCTTGCGCGGTTGTTCTTTGGGGGATCTGGAAGGAAACGGGCCATTGGCAGTTATACACTCACATCCTTGAACACATAAAAACACACACAAACGCCCACTAGCCAGGGAGGAAGCAAAATGGTGGTTCTGTAGAATCAGCCACCCCTGTCTCCCCTCCCCCACCCCCCCGAGTTGTAGTTGTGTGTTGTGTGCCGTGGCTGCCTCGTGCAAGACCCCTGCGTGCTTTCGATCATCCGTTTCGGGGCCTTGCACATTTAATGCTCTCTTGAATTCCCCTGTGCCTGTACGATTCCTATGGGTGTGCAATTGGCGTGCAAACGTATCTTCTCTTGTGTTCTACTGTTCTGCAGCTTTGGAATCGCGGATGTGGTTTTGTACGTGGGACCAGTGGCTGGGTGGAGGGTGTTGTATATTATCCGGATTTGAGAGAAGATTTATTATCGATGGGATTTATTTCTTTATTTATTCAATTTATAAGGCCAACCCCCTTCCCCTCCGCCCCATCTCACCGTCCACTGACTTTGTGGGAGGCATGCAACGTCATAAAAGCACAATATAAATCCATTAAAACCTTAAAAATGTTAAAAAGTTAAGAGTTCAAGACATGCTTTTAAGGGCTGAGCTAAGGGTGTGTGTGTGTGTGTTTCTTTTTTGGGATGTTTTTGATGGACCAAGGGCCTGTGCCGGCCACAGTGCTCAAAATGGTGGATTGAGACAGAAAAATGCATGGGGAGGTTTAAGGGGAAAAAAATAGATTTCCTTTGAATTTTAAATGCCATTAAATTTTGTGTGGAAAGAAGGAAAAGCGAAGTGAGCTTGGAGCTGAGCCAAACTGGGAAGTACAGTTTGTAGTCCTCAACTTACAACCGTTCACTCAGTGATCATTCAAAGTTACAACAGCCCTGGGGGAAAAAAAAAGATTTACAAGCGTTTTTCACATCAACCTTGCAGGATCCCCATGGTTACAAACCCAAAAACCCAAAATTCATAGGCTTGGCAACTGGCATGTACTTAGGACAGTTGCAGCATCCTTGCTGGGTCATCTGATTCCCTGTGGCGGCCTGCCGACAAGCAAAGTCAGTGGGGTAAGCCAGATTTGCTTAACGACCGTGTGATTAACTTAACAACTGGACTGATTCACTTAACAACGGTTGTGCCAAGAAAGGTCGTAAAAAAATGGGTCAAAACTCACTTAACAACGTCTCGTTTGGTTTGCCACTGAAATTTTGGGGTCAGCTGTTGTTCGTTAAGTTGAGGACTACCTGTACACAAAGGCTCGCTGGAGATTTTTAAAAATAGGATCGGATAACCATTTCACTGGGATGGTAGAAGGACTTTTAGCCGAGAGTTGGACTGGATGACCTCCAAGGACCCTTCCAGCCTACGATTCTTCTATGTTCTGTGAATCCATCCAGTTTTCTCTGCAACAAGCCAGAAGGGACTCACCATTGTTTCCAACCAAGATTTATTTATTTTTTTCAACTTCTAGTCTAGGAGTTGAAGTCCACAAGTCGTAAAGTTGCTAAGGTTGGAGGCACCTGGACTAGTCCATCAAGACCGATTTTCTGCTTTTTGTGTGTGTGTCATCGGGCGTCTTTATTCCCGTGTCTTTAATCCATTTTTCTTTTGTGTGAGAATTCAGCCACAACCTTTTGGGATGAGGATTGTGCCCTCAAAGTTGCACACAAATGCCCAATGCCCTGAAGCCTCAGATTCTGGGGTTTCTTGTCTCGAGGGATGTTATTTTCTTGCTATTCATAAAAAAATCAAATCGTCACTTTAAATGCATTTTGCACTTTGCAAACACCCGAAAATTTTTTCCAATCTGAACTGCCTGAATCCAATTCTCCCCCATCCCCGAGAGCCAAGTGTTTTAATCTTCCAGCTAATAATAATAATAATTATTACTATTATTTATTAAATTCATATGTCACCTGGCTCCTGGCCACTCTGAGTGGTTTAGGAATTGTTGAAAATATTTAAAAACAAGAAACAGTGCCGCAAAACCACAACCTGAACCAAAGGAACAGAGTTGGCAAAGATACACGGATGGGATCAAAGAGAAAAGGAAGAGCGGCCTGCATCTTCGTTCCACCTTCTTACAGGTAGTCCTCAACTTACAACCCTTCATTTAGTGACCAAAGTTACAACAGCACTGAAAAAAGTGATTTACAATTGGTTTTCACACTTAACAACCGTTGCAGCATCCCACGGTCAGGTGATCACAATCTTGGCCATTGGCTCATATTTACGACGGTCGCAGCATCCCTGGGGGTGTGTGTCACATGATCCCCCTTTTGTGACTTTCTGACCGGCAAAGTCAATGGGGGAAGCCGGATTCACTTAACGACCATGTTAGTAATTTAAAACAACTGCAGTGATTCACTTAATAGCTGTGGGGGGGGGGGGGAAATGAGGCAAAACTCAATTTTAATAGCCGCCTTGCTTTGCAACGGAAACGT
>JAEANM010009834.1:0-16145 GCA_017656035.1 Myanophis thanlyinensis
TTCTCCTTTCCTTTCTTTCTCCTCTCCCCTCCACTTCCTTCTCCTTCCCTTTCTCCTTCTCCTCCCCTCCACTTCCCTCTCTCCTTTCCCCTCTCTACTTCCTTCTTCCATCTCTTTCCTCCTCTCCTCTCCCCTTCTTCCCCCTCCTCCACCTCAATCCACTCCACTCCACTTCTCTCTCTCCTTCCTTCTCCTTCCATCTCTTTCCTTCTCCTCCCTTCCCTCTCCCCTCTTTCCCTCTCCTTCCTTCTTTCTTTCTCATCTCCACCCCTCTACTTCCCTTATTTTTTTTCTATTGCAAATTCCATTTCTATTTTTTTATATACATACATATTGTGGTTCTGTGCACCATTTATATTAATCCCAATTACAATAACAATATTAATATTTTTATCACATTTATCAATCCTCCTAATATTATTTAAACAGCAAAGAAAAAATTCCTAATATCTATAAACCTCTAATCTTTATCTATTATCTTTATTTATTCTATTTAAATCTACATTCTAATATTTCCCCTATCTAATTTTGTTTCTGCCCCTATCAGCCTACAACAAGCTCCCTTAATGTTTAAAAGGCAATACTTTCTACCCTTTGTCCCTTCTCCTCTTTAATGTTTCAATTTTTATCCATTTTTTTAAATCACCTACCACACTCCTCATCTTTATTTCTATCTTTATCTATATCTTTCTTTATTCAGTCTAAACATTTCTCCCAGTACAAACTTATACTGGCACTTCTCCCAAATGCCTGCCTATGTCTCAGTCTCCTTATTGAAGATGTCTTCCTGTCTCTCCAATTGTTGATTTATTTGTTTTATTTTCTTTGATCTTTCTTCCTTTATCAGCTGGTTTGTCAGTCCTATTTTTTGCTTATTTATTTTGCCTATTTTTCACAATCTATTTTAAGGAGAGTTCAAAATTATACATTTCCACTCATTAGTAAATGGCACATTCCTCTTGGATTTCCATAATGCCCTTTTTCCAGCAGATGTTAATTTCATTTATTTCTAAGCAAAGTCATTTCTTTAAATGGGCCCATCCCAACATTTATTCCATATTCTAATAATCCCAGGTATTTTCTGAATTCTTTAAATCTGCTCTATAATTCTGGACTTTTATTCTGGTTTCCCAGTGGTGTTTTTTTTTATAAAACATTTATCTTATTTCCTACTCTGGTAAATAAACAGTTACAGGTCACAGGCTTCAACCAGAACTCAAATATTCCTTTCCTCCTTTGTAAATTTCCAGGAGTCTAGAAGTCACATTTCCTTTCATCAATAGAGGGTGCTCTCAATTTACTTTTCATCACAATCTCCAAAGAGCTTATTTTCACCACATAAATTATTATCCTTTTGGACTCTCTTACCACAGATTTTTTATTTTCTTTGGGGTCAAATTTTAAGTAAAGGAAGAATCATCTCACCCAGAAACAATAATTGTTCAATGTATTCGGTCCTGCACTTTCTTAGGTAATTTGCCTGTCCCAGCTTCATGACAGCCATGTTGACTGCCACTGCTCCTCATTTTTGGATGAGAGGGATTTTCCAAGCAAGGGAGGAGAGATGCAGCTCTCCTCCACTTGCAAGGTGCCCCCCTTTAATTCACCACCTCTCCAATGTGGTTATAGTTCCTTTTGGAGCCTTCTGACAGAGCTCAGAGCAAGGCCATAGAGCTCACAGACTTTGCCTCCAGTGCCACTGGGAGCAGAACTGGAAGTTTCCTCTTTTGTATTTTTTTTGTATCCTTCTGTAATGTAAAAAAAAGACATTGCATTGATACTACTGTGTCCATCTATTATTGGTTTAGGCAAAGCTGCTTATGTTGCCCTTTTTTCTCATGTTATTGATCTGATACTTTTCAGAGCTGGTAACTGTGCAGAGTCACTATAAATTACATTGGGTAAATGTAATTTAATGTCACTTGAAATCCATCCTTGACTATAGCACTATTACAAGATCATACTTTGAACCATATATTTCCTTTATAGTCTTACCAAAGACTACAATTCCAAATGGCCCTTAAAGAATAAACTGTACAGTATTATAAAGAAAGCAATTCACTTCAGGTTTATATAGTTTGAATATTGGAGTTGTAGACTTGGATGACTTTCCAGAACTATAAATGGCTTTCTGAAACATTCTGCATATAGGTCTTAAAGAGGTTTATATTAGTGATGAATTATATATGATTCCAATCAAAATTCATCCTGGTTGGGAAATTCTAGGAGTAGAAATCCACAAATCTTAAAGTTGCCAAGATTGGACACTCCTGCTTAAGAAGCTTTGTAGGATCCCATTCTTCATCTAGCTGTCAATGATTTTGAAGAATTATTTTATTTCAGTAATATTCCAAAATGCTTTCTCTCTCTGAACTGGAGAAAAGGAACCCAACATACTATCATAGCACTCAGACCACTGGTACTTTGGGACTTCAGTTAAAATAAATTTTGTTGGTATTTCATTTATATGATAAGACCAAGCCACATGATAGACCTTGATGTATTAAAATTGTAGCATCAAGTATGAAAAAGCTTTTCTGTGTCTAATATATGATAATGCCATAAGAAACATGCAGAATTTATACATATATTTGTTGAAAGGTAATCACAGAATATAAACTTTCCTCTTAAAGTGTCTTCATTTTAAAATATCTGTCTTTTAAGACATAAAAATGTTGATGTGGTACTTCTATATCTCATGGTTATCACAAGTATTATGAAGCATTTATTATACCCAATTCACTGTAGAAAAACATGTATTCATATGAACATATCATTTATATATTGAAAACATCCTTTGGTAGCCCAAAATAAGCCTGATTCTGGTTGTATTTTACTTTCCTACTTTTTATTCAAGCATTTCCAAGGAAGGGCTGAAAAACAAAACATGCCTTAAAGGCACTTTGTCAGTTAATTATTATTGTGTTATTGTAGATCCTGTTACTGGAAGTTTACCTGAGAAATCAATAAGACAAATGTGATTGAAACACACAATGAGGATTCAACTAAAGTTTAGGCAATGTGTTGCAATCTCAAGTGAAGGTTGCTAAGAAGGAAGAAACTAGTTGCAGTGATGAAATTCAACCAGATTGCACCACATCACCTGAACCCATAGTGGCAATTTGAAATTGGCCCCGCCTACCCATCCCTGCCCTTATCCTTCCTTATACAAGCTTCATTTTTTTTCTTACTTACCTTAATCAGATATTTCTCCATCTCTTCCCTCTTCTACTGCCTAACTTTCCTCAATATCTGCCCATGTCCCTATCTCCTTTTCAAAAATATTTTCCTGCATATCCAGTTCTTTTTTTAAATCTCTTATAGTATTTTCCCCTTGGTTTATTTCATCAGTCATTATTATTTTTATTGTCATCTCCTTCTTATCTTCTTGCTTTGTTTGCTGGTTTGTCTGTTCTGTTTTTTCCTCCATTCTTTCTGTTGGCTCCTCCCTTTCATAGCTCTTTACCCATTGTCCCTTGTATAATATTTTTCATTTTTCTATCTATCTATTCTATGTATGCCATCTATTGCATTCTTAATCTTCCGAAAGTTTCTTATCACCATATCCTTAGTACTTTGGAACATCAACATCATCTCTTTCAAAGTTCCACTCATTTCCCCCGATGGAACATTTTGTCTTGTTTTAGTAAGTCCCACTCTTGCTCAATAGTCCAAAAGCTATAAATTCAGGCCTGAAGTCGCTCCTCAGAAAGTACAGTGATCATAATTCTTTGTATCCTATAGTCAGTTCTGTTTAAATAGTTCAGGAAGTTTTCCAAGAGTCTTCTTAATTCCCCTTTAAAATTAATCATGTATAATATTCAGAGGTCATTTTGATTAAATATCTTCCTTATTCTCACATTTAAATCTCCAGTAGTCATGGAGTAGATGCATATAACACAGTAGGTATCATAACAGTCCTCCAGATAAATGCTATTTTATTTTTCTTATCAGAATTTTCCCAGAAGTATAGTATATTTTCCATTCATCAACAGGTGGCACCCTCAGCTTAGGTTTCAATGTTGTCTCAAATCCAACCAGTTTTTTTCTCTCCACTTTTAATTCAATTTATAGAAACAAACTTAGTTATTTAGGTAAGTAGTTCCAACATTTTAAATGCCTTTCCAAAATAGTGCCTACCCAGTAAAGGTCCAATTTTCTGTATTTAAAACTTTTTTTTAATTTTTCTCCCCTTAGTTCCTTTCTTTCAAGTCTGCAATTTTTCTCAACATGCTCAGTTGCTGCTTTAACAGATAGTTTTGAGCTTCTCTTTTTTTGGATTTTTCCTTTTGGGGTTAAGTTGTAGGTAAAAAAGGAATCATCTCACACAGTTCCGATCACTGTTCCTGCACTTTCTTTGTTGCCTCGCCTGTCCCAGCTTCATAGTAGCCCTGTTTGGCTTCCTCTTCTCCTTGTTGACAATGGCAATGAGAGTAAAAAAGAAAAATTCCCCAGTCAAGCAGAAGAATTGCAATCTCACAGGGCACCCCTCTTTTCTTCACCACCCCTATAGAGTGGCTTGAGCTCCTTTCAGAACCCTCCAATGGGAAGAACTTGGCACGGAAGTGTGGAGACACACTCCTCATTGTATGATCTTGCTGCGATGTCAGCTGGAAGTCCGTAATAATAATATTTTTATTACAGTCAGAGACCAACATAAGAATTATTAAATTCTTAAATCCAAATGTATTAGTGTTTCTACATTGCACCATGCCATTGATGTGCAAATGCATAGTTTTATGTTATAGATATTAAGAGATAATACTGTAAGATGTGATCCATAATAACAATGAATACATTGATCTTACAGCCCAAGAAACATGAAGAAGAAGATGGTATCAAGGACACTGATACCTTGTCATCCAATAATAATGAAAAGGATAGTGGAGTGGGCCCCACTGATGACAGCCAACGCAATGATGAGAGCTCAGAGCAAGAAATTCCTCCTGAGGAGCAAAAGAAAGAAGCCCTGCAGACCAAACAGGAACTTGGACAGGCTCCAGACACTTTGGAAGGCACTGAACTTCAGGGCAACCAGAGCCTAACACCTGGGGAATATATTGAAACTGATTTTAGTAGCCAGGAAGAGGATTGTGAAAAGTTTCACCAGCTACTGGAGCTTAAGTGTAAGATCCAAAATCATGGAGAGTATGATTTATATTATTCAAGCAGTACCATAGAGTGTAACCAAAACCAAAAAGATGGGGTTGAGTGTGAATTGCAGCTGCTCAATGAGGAATTGAGGAACATTGAATGTGAATGTCAGAACATTATGCAGGCCCATCAGCTTCAAAAAGTAAGAGATCAGTATAAGGATATTTGCACACTGCATGATAGTACATTTAGGAACTATAACACCACTATCGAAC
The DNA here is from genome assembly GCA_017656035.1 of Myanophis thanlyinensis. Taxonomy (NCBI): domain Eukaryota; kingdom Metazoa; phylum Chordata; class Lepidosauria; order Squamata; family Homalopsidae; genus Myanophis; species Myanophis thanlyinensis. Next base: position 5,370 of record JAEANM010009834.1, read on the forward strand.
TTCAAGGAGAAAAATTAAGTGAAATAATAGAGCATACAGAGAAATCTGAGAAAGAAAGTTCCAGCACTTACAGTACAGCAGAAATCTGTAGAAGCTTCCCATTGAATTTAGAGCAATCTGTTAATAGTTCTCTTCAACAAATGGTTAGAATTATAAATAGAAAAAATCTCAGGACTATCATTGTGGCAAACCAATTGTCATCAAGGCATAGTAACCAGGAGGCAACTCTAAACAAAACCAAAATTTCTGAACAAAATAATTCAGCTGAGGACAAGGAAATAGTTTTGGAAATCAGCAAACCAATGAAACAGGAAGAACCAAGCCCTGAGCACATTTCTTACCTGTCCCCTTACCATAGCTCTTCCTACAGGTATGGGAATATACCTACCCATGCTAAGCATTATCAAAGCTATATGCAGCTGATTCAGCAAAGATCTGCAATGGAATATGCCCAAAGTCAGCTTAGCCTAGTGAACATTTGCGAAGAGTTACAAAAGGGTACAGAGCCTAAAATGGAATGGAAAATGAAATTAAGGAGTGATGGGACAAGGTATATCACAAAGAGACCAGTAAGAGACAGAATCCTGAAGGAACGTGCATTAAAGATTAAAGAGGAGCGCAGTGGAATGACTACTGATGATGATACAAAGAGCGAAATGAAAATGGGTCGCTACTGGAGCAAAGAAGAGCGGAAGCAGCATCTGGTGAGAGCCAAGGAACAGAAGAGACGTCGTGAATTCATGATGCGCAGCCGGTTGGAGTCTCTCAAAGAGAACTCTCATAGTGTCATTGAGGCTAAAAAGGAAATTAACATAATTGAACTCAGTCACAAAAAGATGATGAAAAAGAGGAACAAGAAGATCTTAGACAACTGGATGACTATACAAGAACTTATGACACATGGTGCTAAATCTCCAGATGACACAAGTATACATGATGCTTTTTTATCTGTTACTACTGTATGAATACGGTAGTATTTATCTATGTTCAGTAATTATGATATTCTGCAAAAAGCCTACTACCACTTTTGGTAGGGTATATTGCCTCGTTCAAGGTGGCATTTTTATATATTTTGTGACTGTTTATATTTTGACCTTTTTTTGTAAGCAAATTGGTAATTTTACATTTGCTTTTCATATAATAGTATTTTCTTTAACAGTAATTTTACAACTTTTCTTTGTTCTGTAATGTTTATGTAATATTAATTTTTATTTAAATAAATAAATAAATAAAACTGAAAAGAAGGAATGGTTACTTTTGTATGCAGTTTTAAGTCCTGAATATTAAGAATGTAGTCCTTTCCTCTTAATTTTGTTTTATAATGTTTTATTAAAACTATGATGCCAAAACATCTTATTATATATATCTTATTTTTGCTTATTGACAGTTTAATACTTTCAACATTATATGTTCATAATTGCCACATCTTTTCATGAAATTTAATAACATTTTGTCTAACAGCACATTATAGAGTTAAATCTAATTTTAAAATTACAATGGTCTTTGTCAATGTAAAGTGTTGGTGATGAATTCTCTGTGAAATGTAATGGCATTAGTTGTGTAACTAGATAATATGTAGTATTTGTGAAGATAAAATAAAAAATAAATTATTTCAACTCTTTTAAGAAAAATTATCAAAGGTTGCTTTGAGTTTAATTTTCATCCCTTCTACATGCACATTTATCATTTTATATTATATATGTACACATTAATATTTTCTAATCTGAATCTGTAATTATTTAATACAGCTACTGAATACCTTTATGTGAATTCTGGTAGCGATATTATGAATAAACTTTAAGATATTTCTTTGAAATTCTCTGTACATTTTTCCTATTTATCTTCAGCACTGTTAATACAGTTAAGATTTCCCCATAATGTTTAGTAGTCATTTTAAAAATATTAATGATATTATTGTTATCAGACATCTTAGAGGTTCTTATTGGAAATAGTAAAAAAATGTTTGAACAGATAAATATCCAATTAGGGATACAATTCTTTATACAACAAAAGAATATTCTAGTTGAAAAAATGGCATCCACATTGTTCTTTCATCAGAGAAAATAACAAAATGCAGAATAGTTCCTCTTCCCCGTTCTCTCAACAGCAAGAATTTCAGGAACTATTATGGATACAAGCCATAATTATATAATTAATAAATAATCACAACAATTGATTACATGGATAAAATCCTAGGCTTACTTGCCTTGAAGAAGTCATATTTAATTCATTGTAGCTTCTTTCTGAATAGGTACTATTTTTCCCTGAAAATAAGACTTATCTTGAAAATGAGCTCTAGTTAAGATCCCACCCACTTTGTCCCACCCTCTGGTTGTATGAGGTAGGGTGAAGCACATGCGTAAAAATCAAGCTAGGGCAAGGGTGAGGGATTAGAGCTTCCCCCTGTGCCATGTACCCGCTTACCTTAGGACTTCCCACACCCCGATACTTGTCATGCCACTGCCTGATTTCTGCAGCTGCTTGTGGCTGGATGCCATGTGGTGCATCGCACCGGTGCTGCCGCTCATGGCTAGATGCCACATGGCACATTGCTCCGGTGCAGCTTCTTCCAGCAGAAAGCTGTGTGGCGTATTGTGCTGGTGCCACTGCTCATGCAGCTGTGGCATCATGTTGTGAGCAGTGGCACCAGCACAATGTGCTACATGGTGCCTGATAGCTTGCAGCTGCAAGCGGACACAGAAGAAGTCAGGCAGCAGCGCAATATGGGTTGGGGCATGCAAGGTCTGGTTGCAGTGGTCCTAAGGCAAGACATCCCCCCAAAATAAGACCTGGTGCTTATTTTGGGGTCCAAAAGCCTGGTTCTTATTTTTGGGGAAACACGTTGTACAACACATTGTACAAACATTAAGTTGGGGAATTGGTGATTAGAAATGAGGCCATCGTTGGTTCCCAAAAGGTCCAAAAAAGCTTTCCAGAATTTGGAGGTGAACTGGACCCCCTCCCCAATGTAATATAATGCAGCTGAGAGCACCATGTAAATGGTATATGTGAAGTAAGAATAGTTTTGCTAGCATTTTGGCCATTGGGATTTTCTGGCATGGGACAAAGTGGACCTGTTTTAAAAAAAATACCCATCACTACCCAAATTACTGTGTTTCCAGAGCTCTCTGGGAATTCTATAATAAAATCCATAGAAATCTCTCTCCAGAGTGTTGAAGGATCAGCTACCTACTGCAAAAGGCCAGGAATTTTTCCCTGCCTGCATTTTGCTGCTGTGCAGGTGGGGAAACTTTGGGGCATAACTTTCAATGTCCTTTTCCAGGGATGGCTACCAAAATTGCCATTTCAGAAGGTGCAGAATTTTTAGAAATCCAGTACCCTGCCAACTTGGAGTCATTAGCAGGCTTGTATGGTTTTTAGTCTTTCACTAGCTGGAACATAGAGTTTGTCTCCCATCCATGGTGGTCCATCTTGCATGGAGCAAGTGTTTTTGTAGTTCAGGAACCACTCATCCTTCTCTAGGGCATATTTAAAGGTAGTAATGTCATTGTCCACTAAGGGGGTCCCCTTGCAATATTGTGGTCACCTGTGCTGCTAATTGTGATGCAGAGGGCATGGGCTTAGCTAACTCTGTCTTTGTGATGTTATATTGGGGCATCCTGGACAAAACATCTGACTGGAATCCAGCCTTCCTCCCAGTAAATAGCAAAGGGTGAAGTTAAATTGCTGAAAGTACTGAGCCCAACAACCTTGTCTTGGGGACATTTTCTTTGGTGTATTTAGGGTTTCCAGATTCTTGTGGTTGGTAATACCTGGAAAGGGATTTTATTACCTTCCAGGAGGTGTCACCAAATGAGGAGAGCCCATCTGACTGCAAATGCTTCCTTCTCCCATATTGCCCAATGCTGCTTGGTTTCAGTTAGGTTTTTTTTATGTGTATGCACAGGGCTATAGTTGACTCCCCTTGTTTTCCTGAAGCAGCACATACCCCCCTCCCTGCCACATTGCTGGTCAGCCTGAATTACAAAGGGTTTTCCGGCTGACTGAGAAGAGTTTTTTTAGTTTCCTGAATACCACTTGGCATTCCATGTTCCACTTGATGCTGTCTGTCTGACTTTAGGCTTATCTACCCCCTTGGTTCTCAGCAAGTTAGCAATAGGGAGGGCAATTTGGGCAAATGATTAATTGCCTACAGAAATTTGTGAACCCTAGGAAGCTTTGTATCTATTTTTGGATACACAGGGCTTCCCAATCTAACACTGCTCACACACTTTTCCAGATCCATTTCCACCCCCTGGTGTGAGATCCAGTATCCCAGGTAATCTATTTTGTCTTTGTGGAATTCACATGTTGAGAGCTTAGCATATAATTTGGTAGCTCAGAGTTTTTTCAGAACTACCCAGACCAGCTTCATGTGCTCAGCTTTTGTTTTGGTATATATCAGAATGTCATCAAAGTTGTCAGGTCTGCCTCCTTCAAAACCCAAGAAAGAAAACCCCTGACTCCATTGAGTTAGAGGACAGGTACTTTTACTGAGTTAGAAGTGAATGCAGAGTAAGCAAAGCAAGGTCTGAGGAAAATCGAGGGAAAATTACATATTGAAAGCTTTCCCAAAACCTTCCCCCAGGGTCCCAAGATGATTGTCCAATCTTCATCCCTCTTTGTGTCATGTAGAATATATCGGCTGGTGTTAGTGTCCATTATCAGTCTTGACATGGTCAACGTTGACCAGGCATAAACATCTTCACTCGGGAATGCATGCCTCCCTATTCATTCTCTTAAGTTTAGTTGAAATTGCTCGAGGTGTACCAGAGTTATGCTGGAACATACACACACATACATTTTTATATATATAGATTGTCCATGCAGGAAACACCATCATTTCAATGGTGACTGACCTGTTCTCAAAACAGGTCCACTTCATCTGGGGCCAAAAGATCCCCACTGCCAAGACATTGGCAAAACTGTTCCTCCACCACATCTACCACTTACATGGTGCCCCACATCATATAATCTCTGATAGGGGGATCCAGTTCACCTCAAAGTTCTGGAAGGCATTTTAAATCCTTTTGGGACTCAGCAGGGTCTGAGTTTGAGCCATCATTCTCAAACAAATGGTGGGATAGAACTCAGTTCTAGAACAATATCTTACATGTTTTATTAACTACCAGCAAGATGATTGGACTGACCTTCTGCTGTTCATGGAGGTCACCTACAACAATGCTGTGCTTAGAAGCACAGGGTTTACCCCCATCCAGGTTGCCACTGGCCAGGAATTCAACCCAATGCCGGAGCTATCAACCAGTGAACCCACTATACCATCCTTAAAGGAGTGGATAAACCAATTACAAAATACATGGCAATGTTCGCAAAGTGCTAGACAAAGCCCGAGCAGCCTACAAGGTGCAGGCAGATTAAAAAAACGAGTGAAGCCTAAACCATTTCATGTGGGGGATTGAGTATATCTTTCCACTCACTTCCTGCAATCCTTACAGCCCTCCAAAAAGTTGGAACTGAAATTTGTCAGGCCTTTCCCCATTGCACGCATTATAAACCCTGTCACAGTGGAACTTCAATTACCAAAAACCTTAAGACATGTCCACCCAGTATTCCATTGCAGACTCCTAAAGCTAAAGATAACCTCACCCTTGAGACCAGCAGCTGCCTCAATGCCACAGCCCATTATGGTAGAAGGAGAACTACACTTTGAAATTACAGAAATTCTTGACTCCTGAAAATACCATGGGGTGACTCAATATTTAGTGGAATGGAAAATTCTCCCTTTGGCTGAAAATGAATAGGTTCACAACAAGCACATTAGAGCTCCTAGGCTACTCAAATGCTTCCATGCCCTTTTCCCAGATAAACCTAACTAATAATTTGTTTTCTCTTCCCTTTCTTATTTTCTCTCCCCTTTCTTATTTTCTTTTTACTCCTTCACTTAGGGGGACAGCATGTCAGGTCCCCATAGATCCCTATCAGGACGCTGCCATTCTGGCAGGAGGGGGAGGCATTGATGTTTTTATAATCTGTCACTTGCTTTGATCCTTCTTTACTTTGATGTATCTTCCTGGGAATGGGAGAGGGGATGGATGAGCCTGGTACCATCTGTTTTGTCTCAGCTCCGAAAAGATGAGAGTGTGGTGCCTGAGAATAGCTTCTTATCACCTTCTTAGCTCAAAGTTCTCACAACAGCTTAACATCTGGGGATTGACTCATGTCAGAATGAGCAGTGGGGAGGGGTTTTAACAAACAACTTTTAACCTAACATTTTCATGCAGGAACTTTAGATCCTGCCTATTCTCCTTGCTATTACTATCTTCCAATGTTCTGTTTGAAATGCTACCTATTTCAAGAGTTATGCTTTCTTGAGAGGATAGCTAAGGCAAGACCTTACACTAGTATTCTTCTAATAATCAGGAAGTCAAATGAATGCTATACAGATTACACCTCTGATTTCTTCCAAGACAATTATTCCTCAATACAACATATAAAACAAAAGCCTTCTCTGTGGCTGCACCCTCCTTATGGAACGAACTCCCCCCTGAGATTCGGACCATTACTGACCTCCGAGCCTTCCGACGTGCGTTAAAAACTTATCTCTTCCAGCTAGCTGGCCTGGCCTGATACCTCAGGGTCAATTTTAAATTGTTTTAATTTGTTATAATTTTAAATTTTAAATTTAATTCTTTTTAATTGTTGATTTTAATGCTAAATTTAACTCCTAATTTTTAATTTGTATCAGCTCTATATAATCATTTTAATGTTTTTTTAGATTGCTATGTATGTATGTGTTTTTATCTGCTGTGCACCGCCCCGAGTCCCTTGGGAGAGGGGGCGGTATATAATTCTTGATAAATTAAATTAAATTAAAATTAAAAGATGGTTATGTCTAACATTTCAATTAGAGCTAACAGTTCTTTATATCCTTCAACAGATAAGTATTTTTTTGCTTAATTTTTATTTCAAAGTTCAACTTTTCTTTCATTTCTTTTATCATTATTCAAGAATTGAAAACATAAATCGCTTCTGTCAAGATAGTACAGATAGTTTTTTAACATTAGCAATAGCACTTAGACTTATATACCACTTTATAGTGCTTTACAGTCCTCTCCAAGCAGTTTTACAGAGTCAGCATATTGCCCCTAACAGTTTGGGTCCTCATTTTACCCACCTCAGAAGGATGGAAGGCTGAATCAATCTTGAGCCTGGTGGGATTTGAACTGCCAAACTGCAGGCAGCTGACAGTCAGCAGAAGTAGCTTGCAATACTGCACTCTAACCACTGTGCCATCGAGGATCTTTTTAAAGTGCTCATAATTCAATTATTGTTTAAGAAACAGACAAAGTCTTTTAGTTCCAATAACCATCAAGCTGGGGATACATTATGTGTGAATATTGAAGCACAATTAAGATACATTATAAAGATAACCTTGCCGTACCCAAGTTCTTATTTCAACTAGATATATCCTTTTGACAGATATTAACTGGACAAAAGTCAACCGTACCATAAAAAATTGCTTTGATTTGGACTTGGGTGATCTAAGTTCAGATCTCACTACATCCTTTGATCTCATGACAAATCACTGACCGGCTGCTTCCATTCTTTGCCGATAAAATGCAAATGATCAACTTGTGTTAAGTTGAATGCCACAGCAATAATAAACATGGAGCATTTTAAACTTCCTATAAAAGTAGCCATTGCAACACGTAAAATCTCTCATTTTTAAAACAGACATTTCTTCCCCACATTTTGTAGTTTAAGCCATCACAAGACACAATCCAATAATTTTAAAATAGGATATTTAAACAATTCACAATTAAATTATATTATTAAATATTGGCTTAATTTAGTAAAAATTCCAGTGGAATTTAATTTGCTTCAGATAATAATATTATATAGGATTGCTCACAAAGGTGGTAGCAAACTCCAGTTTGAAAGATTTCTTATGGCTCACATTTTGGAAGAAATAAGAGGAAGGATTTCACAACTTTAATCAATCATCCATGAAATATCTGCTGATCACAATGTGTAAAATTCTTTGTTTTGAGAAAAATGAGAATTAGTTGCGACATAACAGAGAAACTGGCTGGATCTTATTTTTGATGGTATTTTGCTACATTATTTACTTCATGAAAGCTGATTGTATGGCAATATTATGTTTCTTTTTATTTGCCTGATACTGAATGCCCGAGAGAGTTTAAAGAGTGCAGTACCTTTTTTTGGCAGCAATTAACTTCTTATATATGGGAATACTATTTATTTTTTTATTTTTTGGTATCGATGTTATATCTTCATCTCTTTGGCATCTTCATATGTACAACATGTAATTTCCATTTACTTCAAAGAAAGCATTAGTATTATATGCATGGAACAAAACATGTGATTTTATTTCTTTGATACACCATGGGGAAGCAACTAAAATGCATAGGAACATTCATGCAATTGTACATATCCTTGTACTGGTTCAAAACAGATTAAAGCATCTCCCATAATAGCTGCTTGGTACTTACAGTGCTACTTATTTTCTTGTAATTATGCTATTCCAAAATAATTGGATTTTTTTGGATTTAATTGGGCTCTAAATTACCCCAAGCATTCATAAAAGCTAATACAGCAGTTTCTAATAGCCATTTTCTCTGCAATCTAAGTACAGATTATTTCAAAGAGAGTGACTGCATAAAAAAATCCTGTCTTGAATTCTTAGCAAAGCCTTTTGTTAATAAGGGCAATTTAAGAGTATCCTAGTGTAATTAAACATTTGCACACAACATTGACAGTTACTGAATTGTTTTTGATTACTATTTGATCTTGCTCAGAGAGAAGGAATGTAGTATTCTATATTCTTAAAAGATAAAACAAAATTACAGTAAGATTTTTTTAGTTTGGCGCTGGGACTATTCAGATTTTTCTCACATTCCCCTTTATTCCTAACTGAATTCAAATGTAGCACCTACATACCATGCAGAGTAATTAAATTATGATCTTTAGCTACCCTAAGTTATCTCTTCCAAATCCAGTTCTCGCAGGTCACCTTGTAGCTTGGATCCTTTGTGTTTTTTTTAAGATGGCAACAGTGTCTGTATGAATTTGTTGATGGTGCTCTGAAGAATTTGCAGAGAGGGTTCTGCAAAATTTTTGGATGTTGAGATTGGTATGTGGAAGTGGAGGAATGTTTAGAGAAAGGCAAGTGGAAGACAAGTATGATAAGATTGAGGAGAGGCTGGAAATTTGGTGAAGAAATAGAGAAATGAAGAAGCAGAAAGGCCAAGAGCCGGAAGAACAGATAGATTGGAAAAGGGCAGCTAGAAGCAAGACAGAGGAGAGGAGGTAGATGATTTATGACTATGTGGCTTCTCTGGTCTTCCCCTGGACTCTCCTAGATGCCCTTTGGACTCCCCTGGATCTCAGTGAACTGCATTCTGATTCAGTGCGTGTGCATGAGCGCCAATCATGTTGCAGCGCAGCACTTTAAACGATGTTTAGAGACTCCAGAGGCAGTGGGGATCATCAAGAAGGTTCCGCAGACACTCAAAACAGCTGATTAAGGTAAGTTAAAAAAATGGAGTGTGTATAAGTAAGAATAGGGCTCAGGCGGGTGGGCGGGGCCAATTTCAAACCTCTAGTGCTGGTTCTGCCAAACCAGCTAGAACCGGCTGAATTTCATCTCTGGCCTATTCATATGGACACTAATACTGTGGAGTATAGCAGGCTGCTACTTGGATTTTTGGATGTTTAACTGACTAGTAGGAGCTTGGAACATTGAACTGCTACTGGTCTCTGTCTGCCCAGGACCTCAGGAGACATCATAGGACTGCACAGCTGCAACAATACTCAGTGTAGCATAGCATATCTTAACATGGTTTAAATAAAATGATAAAAAAGAACATTAATGTGATGGTTGTTCTTTTCATATTTCTATACCACCATCCCAACAAAGATCTGCAGGTATACTCAATAACTCTTCTCTTTTCTAGGCAGTGTGGCAATGGTTGCAGTGGTGGCACATGCTCAGTTCCTATGGAACCAGCAGGTAGGCAACAGTTATAGATCCATTAGCCACATATTATTATGCTGTAAATTCTACTAAGATATTATCATAGATCTGCTTATATTCTGTGCCTCATATGTAAAATCCAGGAAGACAATTTTGTATGACCCGCTTTTTCAAGAGGCAACTGGACTTTCTGGTTTTTCTCTGAATAAGTTTTGCTTCTCATCCAAGGAGCTTCTTCAGCTCTGATTGGATGGTGGAGAATGGAAGGATTTATACTCCTTGCAGACCGCTGGTCATTTGCATTTTTAGTCATTAATGAGTCCACCTGGAGGTTTATCTCTGTCATCAGGGTCACCTGAGTGGTGCAAATGGGTGTGGAGCCTTCTTGGAATTCTTGAATATGTTGTAGACTGAGATAGATGATGTCAGATCCCTCCCACTCTATTGAGAGAAGGCTTTGAAAGATGGCGTCTGAACACAGGGGAGGTTCAGCTGCTGACCAGCAGTGGTGCTGATAGGCAACCAATCTCCTCTAATGAGGAACAGCTGTCTACTCCATTGATCCAAGGGAAGGAGAGTGGAGTGTAAACAAGCCCAGAGAAGGGTTGCAAGGCTACTCAGGAGGAGGTTGTCCGACCCCTCCTCAGAAGGAGCACCTGGAGGAGAGTAATTTAAGGAGACTGTCAGCCTCCATAGAATCTCCATATAGTTCCTGCTGTAAAACCTTCATAATATTCCTGTTTCTAGTTGTCTTATCTTATGTCGGCTGTCATAGTAATGGGGGGAGGGGGGAGCTTGCTGCATATTTTTCCAGGTCA
>JAEANM010009835.1:5298-16145 GCA_017656035.1 Myanophis thanlyinensis
GGGGGGGGGGGGGGGGATTAATTGAGCTGAATTAATTCAGATTTATTTCGAACTATTTTCAATCCGAGCCGTGTCCTGAATACACTTCGAAGTAAAAAAATCTAAGTCTTCCAATAGGAGTTACTTCCTTATTTAGTTAACAATACGCCTAAACACGCCTACCCAGAAGCAAGCGTTCGTCAGTTTAATCGGCCTTATTTCAGAATAAGTGCGAATAATATTACATCCTTAATTTTGCGCCCTGATTTGTCCAATATTGACACGCATTCATATATGGCCTTGACATCGCCTAGTTTTCAACCTCGTTACATTCCAGCCTGAGGAATGCAGGCGACAGAAGATCTCCGGGACAAAAGACAAACGCACACGTGAGTTCCCTTTTCTTTGCTTTGGCATGAATGGCGAAACTGGCGTCCTCAGGCCAGTAAGGTGAGTCCAACCGCAAGCCCAGTCAGAAGGCAGAGAAAGAGTTAAAGGGGGGGAGGGGCTTGCTTCGCGCGCTCCCGCCCGATCTAGACCAGAGAAGCTTTCGCGCGCTCTTTGCCCAGGCAGCAGCAGCGGCAGTAGGACGGACTACTGCGCGCGCAAAAAGAGCCCGGCTGGCGGGTACCCGTTTCCACCGTGTGCGCCTCTCGACGGTCGGAGAGGGTTGCGGGCGCGCGACTGCCGGGAGTTTCAGGTCATTAGATGGGGCTGAGGCGGAGCGGCGGCGTCCACTGAAGAGAAGGCGGCGAGAGAAGGGTGTGCGTGCGAGCGAGAGCAGCGGAGAGGAGAGGAGAGGCGAGGCCAGCCCAGCGAGCCCAGCAAGCCAACCCGCCCGGTAACTGCCCACCTTCGTAGCGCTGAAGAGAGGCTTTTGGGGCAGGCAAGTGCCCCCCTTTTTTTCCTACGCGGGGTGGGTGGGAAGGGGGGGGGAGTAGAAGGTCCTGTTGTGGCGCACCCTGTGTTAGTGCCGAGCCTCTGTGTGTGGAAGAGGGCGGGGAAGAAGAACCCGGCAAGGCTCTTGTGGGACGGGAACTGGTTCCCGGCGAGGAATTTACCCCGTGACTCTCGCTTTAGTCTGCCTCGGAGCGAAACTGGTGGCGGCCTCTTTGGGCGTTTTATGGTAGGGGATTAAGACTCGTGCAGGTATTTTACTCGCGGCTCGTAATGGGGCATTTTGCCGCTTTCCCCACCTCTTCCGTGTCTCTTCTCCTCCCAACTCTGGGCTGTCTTTTTTCTTGCCCCGGATTACTCCAATGGGAGATAATCTTTGTTTCCCGCTCGGGATTATCTCCTCGACCTCTGCGGGATTATTCTTCTTTCTCCCCGCCTCTTTTCGCAAAATTTAGGGGCGGTGCGCGAACAGATCACCCCCTCCCCTTTCCTCCAGCGATTATTGCGCGCGCTCTCCCCAATATAGGTATCCGTCTTTCCATTTCAGATGAAAAACACATACTCTGGCTCTGGTTCTTATCTCGGCTCCCTTTCCCTGGTTGCCTGTAGCTGCAATCCGCATTCAACTGAGTAAGAAAAAAAGGTGGCGGAGCTGATTGAGCTGGGTGGGTTGTAATTGCCACGGCGGTGCTGTCACCTCGCTACATTTGGAGCTGGGAGGGCGGGACGCAGGACAAGCGCAAGGATTGGCCGCGAGAAGGGCGATTTTCTGGGGGAGAAGATAGGTAAGTGTTGAAGTCTGCCAAATGCAGGGAAAACGTACCGTTCACGCTTCACCCATGGTAATAAAATAAGCATTTGGATTGCTAGAAGCCATACCAACAAGGAATCACAGGATGTTCTTTGCCATCATGATTTTTTAGGTGCATTCACCATTGTTAGGAACCCCTCAAGCATACCTCTTTATTTTTGGATTCAAACTCTAGTGCTTTCAGCCTCAGAATAATTGAGAGAGTTTACTGAAACTCAACATGTGAATGAAAGACTGCCTGGGTGTCATTTGTTGCTAATAGGGGTCAGTCCTGAATAAAATGGGCTGTACTTTATAGCTTGCAGCCAACTGGTCATGGCTATTGCCGAAGGGGGGAGGCATTGTTTCAATTATTGCTGTGATTACAGAGTTTATATAGGATCATCTTTAACTCAAACAGAGCAAGTGGTACTAATCTACTAGTGTCATCAACCCCCTTTTGCTTTCACCTTTTGGAGGTAAGTACCAGGAATTTGTCTGCTGCTACTGCAGAATTTAATCAGTTCTGCAGTACTGGGTTACATCCATCAATTAAAGTTCATTTTATTTGACTTTGGGAAGAGAGGGGCCTTAGGCAACTATAAATAGACCTTTGGACTAGGCTGTAATCAGTAGAGGAATACAAGTACCCTACATTCTAGTAATACTGTATCTGAATTACAAGTGTCTTGCAGGGATGACTGTCATAATGTTTCTATCTTGACCCCTGGCTTGGGTGCATGTCATAAGTGATTTTAAAGGACAAACTACGGTTTAGTAATTTCTCTGTGAAAATCCCTCAGTTAAACAGTTCAACAATTATAACCAGATTTGGGAATTACAGACAGGATCAAATTTTGAATGTGGTACATTTGAAGTTCAAACAAAGCATATAAATGAGAGAAACTCTAGAATATTCAGTACATACTGCAGCCATCTGTTCATTTTTCAGCTCTCTTGTTTACAACTTGTGGACTTTTCAAAATTATCAATTTATGTGAACTCTTTACAGCAAAAACATTTTGTGCCTTGAATTAATGGAGATAACACCTTTATCATGTTATTCTTTGTATGCATAGTACAATATTTCAGTACTTAATTACCAGATTATTTGAAATTTTAGTGTTATATGTAGATTTTCAACTATAATTGTAGCTTGGAGTATGAATTATTTTAGTGTTTACTATACTTAACATAAATATTGGTGGGACTTTGAAGGAATTGACTTGGTTGAGTGCATTCATTTGCAATTGTAAAAATTTTAGAAGCCAAAAATTCTTATGCGCTTTGCAAAAAATGAAAAAATTTCCCCCTATATTGATAATATGTTGATTTTGTGTTTTCATTAATATCTTCTTTCCTTTCATTAAAAGAAATGTCTATGGAAGACATAACAATGTTTTGCTTGTTAGCCCTAATGCCTCTGTGTGTGTTGGAACTTTTGCCAGTGGACTGCAGTGTTAGATGTGCAATTATGCAAGAGATTTAACACTATTTTAAAGTCTGAGTTTTTGGGAAATATTTTTTTGGAATCTTTATGAAATAGAAAGTATCTATTCTTAAGTACTGTGACCATGAAAGGACAAATAGAAAATAGCTAAATTCCATTAAGAAGCTAGTTAGGAAGAAATCAGATTTCCCATCATATAATTATAGCTAACGTTCAGAATCCCCTGTTATATTTGAATAAGAATTAAATTGTTGCACAAATGAATAGTTCCCAGCACATTATTAATATGCAGCTATTGATTGCTATCAAAACAATAAGGATTATAAGGGGAAGGAAAATGTTGTGTATGGCTATATGGTATATACAATTTCAAATAATTTTCTTGAGAACTGTATGGAAGTCACTTACCATTCTTCCATATAGCCACTTGCGAGTTAAATGGGACTGGCTAATATTTTGATGGGAAATCATCAGTAAATCCCAAGATACAGACTAGATCATGAAGCTGTAAAAATTTCTGAAAGGTAATGGTAATCCTCATGTGCCAATAAATTGCATGGTTGCTCTCATGACATCACCAGAAATCAGACTGAACTTAAAGAATACTAATAAATACTAAAAGTACAACCATTTGTTTAGTAACAATTCAAATTTACAACAGGATAGAAAAAAAAAATTCAAGACTGGCCCTTGTATTTAGAACCATTACTGCAGCCCCAAAGTCAAAACCCAGTGCTTGGCAACCAGCATGTATTTATGATGGTTGCAGTGTCCTGGTGTCATGTGATAATCATCTACAACCTTCCCAACCAGCTTCTGATAAAGTCAACATGGGAAACTGGAATTGGTTAACAACCATATAATTCACTTGACAATTGTGGTAATTTGCTTAACAACCATGGTAAATGGTTGTAAAATTGAGTGTGACTACCTTAACAGGTACCTTGCTTAACAGTGGAAATTTTGGTCCCAGTTGTGTTTGTAAGTCAAGGAATATCTGTCGATACATCAATTCTAGTTCTCAGTTTCTATCGCCTTGTACAGAGACATCTGAGGGAAGGGCCAGCAAAATAAAAATGGTGGTACAACCTGGTGACCAAATGTCTGCTGCTTTTAGATATCTATTGTACACATATTAAAAGGGGAAGGGGTTGCACCTATGTCACCCACTCTTTCTAATGAGAATGATTTAACAGACTTTCCTGAAGATCCTTTTTTGTAAAAGTGGGCTGAAAATAACCTATTTTTGGCATTTTTACAAGAACTGTGAACTTTATACTCAATTTGTAAATTATTGGAAAGCAGTAGGAGAATGAAATTTTATATTTGAAAATTATGCGTTGTTAAATTATAACACACAGAGTTTAACATTTATCCTACCTTTCCTTCTGGAGATATAAAAAACCAAACTTTAACCTTTTTTTGAGCCGCAATATTTTTTTGCTCCAAATTATCTAGATGGAGATCACTCATGAGACTACTTTTATATTTTTCTCTTATTTTCTCAACAAAATGTTGCCGGAGATATGTCTCAAAGTTGCTGAAAGCTTCAGAGTCATACTGTAGAAGGCTGCAGTATGGGGTCAAACAAATGCCTATATCTCTGCAAGTATTGCATCAGCACATGTACACTTTATGAACATGTGTGCATGTTCACATAAAATTTCATTGAAATCTGTAATCACTGAGCAGGGACCCCCAGACCACTTTCAATGACCCGTCATTCGAAAATATCTGGGATAGGTGGGATCATGTGATCACAATTTGCAATCTTCCCAGCTGTTTTCAAAAAGAAAAGGAACTGGAGGAAACTGGATTCACTTAACAAACACAAAGTTCAATTAATGCAAATAACTGTGATTCATTTAATCATGATTAAAAAAATGTTGTAAAATTGGGTGCCACTCACTTAACTGCCTTGCTTAGCAATGGAAATTCTGGTCGCAACTATAATCAGAAGTTGAGGACTTTCTGTATATATTTTCATTTGTTTGCCTATAAACCATCTGTACAGATCTAGTTAGACTGATTGAATTTAATTTAAAGCAATTGTATAGCTATCCTAGTCAAGATAAAATAGATAATCTGTATTACTTAGTAGCTATGTTTATAACAATATTATCTGATAATTTTGCATGGTTGGCTTGGGAAAAATTACCAAATGGTGATATGCTCTGTAAATAGGGAATAGAAACAATAAATGAGTGCAAGGAACAATTTATCTGAGAGAACTTTTCCTGTAAAGGATTGTAGCAAAGTTTGAGCAGCAAATTGGTTATTCACTGTTTAATTGAGCAAAGCAAAGATTTCTCAAAGCTTGTTAAGGGAATAAAGTATATTCTATTGTTATATAGAAAATGTTGATGTAGGATAAGAACAGGCAAGGCTAAGGGAGCAGAGTTAAGTGCATGGACTCTATGGGAATGTAACATGGGGGAATTTCCAATAAACAGTGTGTTGATTTAAAATGGGTGTGAAACTCAATTTCATTGAGGGCTACATCAGGGTTGTGTTTCACCTCAGAGGGCGCTGGGGGGGGCGTGGTCAGCTCAACATTATTCATGTTGGGGCACCTGTGGTAGCCTGAGCACTCTGCCAGCGAAAACGAGCTCCCAAGCTTTGTTTTCTGCTCCTCTTCCTACAACCCTCTGCCAGTGAAAATGAAGCTTGAGCGAGCCCCCTGGCCCTCCCTAGCTCCATTTTTGCTAGCAAAGGCACCACGGGCCAGTCCTTTGCTGTTTCCTGAGTGGCCCCTTGAGCCAAATCTGGCCCCCAGGCCTTGAGTTTGACACCCCTGATTTAAAACAAACAATTGAAAATTGGCAGGTGGTGCTTTATGTCCAGGACTTGAGTCCTTAGGGTATATGGGGGCCCCTTTTTATGCTAGTGATTTGTGCTCACATTGCTTGGCCCCCATGTATTTTACATTTTGTAATGTGTATAATTGTTTTTATTACATTTTAATTGCTGCCCAAAATAATTTTTTGAGATAAATGGCCACATAAATTGGATAAATCTCTTCCAGTTTGTTTGATCACAGCACATTCAGGTAACATAATAAGCCACCAAAATGTGGCTAGTGATTTTCAGAACATAGGAGTAGATGTGTTCAGTGTGTTATTTATTAATAATTAAGAAACTACCTTGTCATTTGGTGGAATGGGAAATAAAATACAAATAGAGGTTACATTCTTCTATTTCTCTGATTGAAATAATTTTACCAATTTTCAGGTTTATGCACTTAGCAATCTTCGGATGAATTTTCACATCCAGTGGTAAGTCTGGGAGTATAATTTTGTACAAATTCTCCCTTCCATTATTTTCTGTGTCTGGTACAGAGAGCAAATTAGCATTCATGAACTGGTTTGGTAAGTATTTGCAAAACAGACTAAAGGAGATTGGAAGAGCTGCAATGATGCATAGTATGGCTACTGTTCCATTTCTATTTTCTTCCTTATTATTACCCGTATTTATCGGTGTATAACGCGCACTGGCGTATAACACGCACCTTAATTTTAAGAGAGAAGTTTCAGGGAAAAAACTACCATACTTTTGATATAACCTACATTTTTTATAAAAAGTTATTTCTATAAAGCAGAGAAAGAGTAAGTGCATGTAGTTTCCAAAACATACAACATGATGACAAAATATACCCTGTTGTAAAAGCAACTTTAGATTTTCTTATGTGTGATACAAGGATGTGTGGATCAGTAAATATCATGACTGGTTCATTATTCCCTTTGATTGAAAACAGGTTACTCTGTTGCTTCATTGTATGTTTCTTAGTTATATACTAGTGCATGTTTCCATTCTTCCAGTTGTGGACTATTTTTCCTCATTTTTTGCATGCTACTCACAGCTGCTATCCTTCACATTGTCCTCATTTGCCTACCAACATGGAAATGAAGTACTGTATTGCCATTCAAATCATTGGGGCTCCAGCCACATCCACTATTTTAAACTACAAATAATGTCAGACCCAAGCACAATGCAGCAAAATCCAGTCAAGTACAATCTTTTATTTGCTTACACCTAATGTACAAAACCTTTGCAAATTGCATCTATAATCTTCTAGCCTACTAGGCACATCCTGAGAGATTCTAGGGTGTGGCTAGCCCAAACCTCTTCCCCACTGCCTCATCCAGCTCAGGACTGTGTAGTCTCTTAATTTGGACCCCATCCACCCCCAAGAAAGTTCTGTGTTGCCAAAGCTCCCTCCCCCACCAATTTCTCTAAGATTGAACTGAACTGAGCAGTATCAAATACTCTTGCACAAGCATCATCACATGGTCATATGGAACAGAAAGAGCCTTCCCTCTCCTCCACCACCTTTGCTCCTTTCACCTCTTTCCAAAGTATTTCACCAAAATAATAGCTCAGTGACCAAATTTATTGCTAGATTAGGAATATAATATCACTTAAAATGATATACACTTAGTTGTGATCTTGAGTTAGGTATCTAGTCAAGATCAAAGCTTTTCGGACTTAGAGAACCTGATAGGGGTTCCATGGGAGATGAGGGCTCTACTTCTTGATCAGGAGTTTCGAAAAAGTTTATCAGATGCCTTGCCCTGATAAAGTTTAAAAATTTGTAGTCTAGAAACCTAAGTAAGGGTAAGCAAGAAATACAAATTGTCAGATGATTAATCAAGCAAATGGTTAAATTAAAAAGTCGATACAGGATTGGGAAGAAATCATATGTTTATTCTATTTTATGTAATTAATGATTTTACATCCTAAGTTTAAGTGCTATTATAAAAAGTGAGTTTCAGAGCTTCTAGTAGAATTGCAGATATGATTACTAGAAATTATTGTTGTCAATATTGTTGGATTTAGAAGAGAGATAAGATTTTTTTTTAAAAATTCCTTTTTCAATCAACACAGAGTAGAGAGTGCTGTTAATTGACCTTTGATAATAGCTTTATTATTATAGCTATATGGCATAGTAAGATATGGTTGAAGGGCAGTTTATATAGATTGCACTTAATCTGTATAATTAGATGTACAGTTGCTCCATTAAATTCTGGAATTCTGAATTACTAAATCCACATTTCAGCCCATATTCTCCTCCAATAAATGCAGGTATTTTTTTCAAGTTTAAACAAAGTAAAGGAGTATATGAGTTCCAAAAATAAGTCGTTTCCACAAGTAAATTTGAAGAGGGTTAAATATGTAGAATGTATAAAATAAATCTTAGAATTTCTAATCAGATTTTGCACATAATTGTATCTGTGTGTGTATAAATCAAATTAAATAAATAAATAAATAAATAAATATTGTGCTTAAAAAAATAAAAATCAGAACTGCTGGGATTTGAGATTCAAACTTTAAAAGTTGCCACTTATTTCAAGATTTGCAAAACTAACTGATGCAGCTAAGAATGAGAAAATATTTGTCTTGATATCTGTTTCTAAAAATATTTGTCTTTGTATCTAACTGTTCATAGTTATCTTAGAATCAATTATCAGTTTTCATAGTAGTCAGCAAAGTCATTTGTTTAAAAGAATTTGGATTTATAAACATAGTAAAGACATCTTATTTTTTAAAACTATTTCTATTTTATTTTTTTCATTAGTTGGTAATCCCTTGAAACTTTAAACAGTGGTCTCCATTTTCGGATGTGGTTTTTTGTATTTCTGAACCTTTAAGAAAAACTTTTAAAATTGGAGAGATTAGTTTTCTACATTCTTGTCTACAATCATTGGGATTTGACATATCATTGTTTTCTGAACTAGTAGTTAAAAGCTTTTGGGGGGCCATTTACCTGAAAACTGCTGTTACATGATTTTTGAAACTGCTGTTTCAGAAGCCTTAAGCTACATAATTATGTGACGTAAATAGGAGTCTTAGCATTGATGAAGCTGTTGATAGAAAGCAGGACAATTTCATTCTCTATCATAACTGTAATTCCCTGTTTATATAGTTAGCAGTAATGGTAAGTTTAACTAGAAACTAAACTGTACAGTTGGAGTTATCCTGGATGATGAACAGCTTTTTCAAAAATCTCATCCTGAATTATCTTCTCAGAGATCCAATTATTGTGAGTCTCAGGGCTTCTTGTAGAATTTCAGGTATGTATGTTTAAAAAATTATGCTTATAAATACTGTTGAATTGAGAAGAGAGATAAATGTTTTCAATTAGCACAAAAGAGGATGCTGCAAATTATGACATTAAATTACTGTTGAAGGGCAGCTTACATATATTGTACACCTAACCGTATAATTAAATGCACAGCTGCTTACACTGATGATTCTACGAATATAATGAATGAAATGAGAAAGTCTCAATACAGGAGAATATTTGTAGCTCAGGTTTGAAATGAAAAGACTGCAAGCAAATAACTGAGATCCCCAAGGATTGCATAGTATCAACACTTCAATGTATTTTTGGAGCCCAAATTAAAACAATGGACTCTGAAGCAGAATGGAGGGATAACAGATATAAAGTAATGGAAATAACATTGGGAAAATAACAATTTTGAAATAGACAATAAGTTTTTATTAGGTAGCCCTTCTTTGGAAAAACGTTAATATAAACTTGGATTTAAAATGTTTTCAGCTTGTGAATATGCAAATAAGGAGTGCTTGAATATGCATTTTGAACAGCCCAAGTTTTAATACGCAAACCTCTTTCTAAGGAAGTTATACAGAAACCAACAGCTTGGCAAAGAAGACTTTTTTATTGCCATATAGTTATATAGACTGATAAGTGCTGCCCTTGAGTGAATTCTAACCCATAAAACTTTATGCTTCCACAGATAGATATATAATGATATGAGATTTAGTTAGTAAAAAATTCATCAGTGATGCTGGAAGTCTTCAGAAAACCTTGAGGATACATTGCTAGATAACTCTAAAATATGATTTTTAAAACATAATTTTCTGATTATTCCCTGGTAGATTGGTTTGCACGTGCTGCCAAACTATGAAGAAACCAGTTATATTATGATTTAACATGTCAGAATTATTTGGGATATTTTCAAAATTTAAAAACTACAGGTTGTATTTTCTAGAAGCTGATACATTTATACAAAATTCTAAATAATATATTATGTGGATTTACAAAGAGTAGTAATATTCTTCTTTTAGTCAGAGTCCTAGATTTGGTACATACCTTTCTGGAAAAAGAAAAAAATTCATTAAATTCTGGAAAGTTGCTGCTATTCACTGAAAAAATTATTATCTTTTTTTGTAATTTGAATCATGAAGTCTGTTGACCTGTCTATTATAGGCATATTCATGTGATTTTTCTGGTTGACTTCCTTGAGGCTGAAGTTTTTTAATGTAATGGGTGATCATAACATGTCTTAAAATAGATTGAAGCCTAGAGGGAATTCTGACCTAGGGGTAATTCTCAGGCTTCACATCTTTTGACAGAATAAAACAAAATTGCCCATTTAGGGTGAGAATGCTGCCTAACAGGAGACTTAGTAATTTGTGGGGGTTTTTTGCTTGGATGACTGCAGTTACATAATTAGAATCTCAGTGTCAGCCTCCGTAGAACTTCCATATAATTCCATATAGTTATCTTATGTCAGCTGCCATAGTAACGGGGGGAGGGGGGAGCTTGCTGCATATTTTCCCAGGTCAAGGTCGCAGTCTGAGAGACGGTCCGTGGGACGTACGAACATCTCCAACTCCACCTTGCAGATGAGTGACCTGTGCCAAAATTTGGATTGGATGGAGTGGGCAAAAGTTGAGGGGAGGGATTTGGGTTTCTTTTGGTATGTG
>JAEANM010009836.1:2322-16143 GCA_017656035.1 Myanophis thanlyinensis
AAAAAAAAAAAAAAAAAAAAGTCTTGAGCTGGACACAAACCGCATCTTGTGAAGATTTAATCCCGTGCAGGTGGTGGTGGTATGGAGGCAAGGGGCTTACCAACATTCAGAGAATTGGTTTTGGAGCTGCCCTCCAAACTTGAGTGTTTGTACAGAGTTCAGAGTGTCTTTTAATTGCTTCTGCAAAGCAGCTGAAATAACTAGAATCGATTTCCAGGAGCAGATTTTCCATTGGTAAAAAAAAAAAAAATCTTGTCTATTGCTCACATACAGTCTTGCATAATTGCTTCTTATCCTAATTGTAAAAGTGAGGAATGCATTTATATGTTTCGAATAGTTTAATCCTGAAAATCAGAATAGTAATTTCACAGCATCTATAGAGGCTTATATACCACACGGCCTGAATGAATAACTTTTGAAAAGATCTTCAACTTAATCCTTGTTGAAATTCTGATTCTCCTAATAATGCTAGTTGAGCTTCCTCTCCAGGTTATATTGTTATTTAAAATAGATTAAAAGCCAGTGTTTTCATTCCTAGTTTTCCTGGGCTTTGAATAGTCTGAAAAATGAGGGATGATTCAGTAGTTTTAAAATCCAACAAAATATTAACTGGGCAAAACAGAATTCGGGCAAGAACAGTAACTATTGCTAGCCAGACGTTTTCTATCTTTATTGGGACAAAATAAGGATGATTGATTTCCCTCTTTGTAAACCTGTATTCCTGCTTTTCAAGAGAGCATTTGTTCCTCATCTTGATAATTATATCTGTCAGAGGTCATAAGCAGGATATATATAAAATAAATACTCCTAGGGAAAGCCTTCCCCATTTCTTACATGAAATAAATAATATTCCTAGTTATGTTGAATAAGGCAAAATGAGGATTCTGTCTGAAGAGTAGTTTGTAAATATTCCTCATTCTGCAGAATATATAAAAGCATGAAGAATATGTTAAAGGCGACCTAAACACTTACCTTCACTACGGAGCATAGTCATGAAGGGCTTATGAAAAGCTACTGCAGCAGTAATGCTTCTGTTTATGTCTGCATGATGTTTTAACTATGCTCCTTGGAATAAGAGCTGATATAATGGGAATATTTACCTTTTAGACTGGCCTGACTACTGTACAGGTTGTAGTACATGTAGTCCTTGATTTATGACCACAATTGGGCCCAAGACTGTTAAGAGAATTTTATGACCATTTTACAAGCTTTCTTGTCTCAGTTGTTAAGCAAATCACTGCAGTTGATAAGTGAGTAACCTGGTTAAGTGAATCTGACTTCCCCAGTGACTTTGCTTGTCAGCTGATCACATGACCCCTCCAGGACACTGCTAATGCCATAAATACGGGCCACTTGCCAAGCAAATGAATTTTGATAGTTGACCCATGGAGGTTTGGTGGGGCGGAGGGGGGGGGGCTGCAGCAGCTTTGAGTCACTTTTTTTCAGTGTTCTTGTGACTTCAAATAGTCACTAAATGAAAGGTTAAAAGTCAAGAACTATCTCTACATGAACTGAAATTCTCTAGTTGGGTTCATATGCCATGTAGAAACGCCTGAGTCAGAGGACGGTTGAAACTGTGGCTGTTAACACAGATATTTGTAAGGGGCAGTACCTCCAGGAGCAGGCTACCTTTTAGTTCATCTATAGCAGCGGCCCCCAACCTTTTGGGTGCCAGGGACCAGTTATGTGGGGAGTGTTTTTTCCTGTGGACTGGGTGGTGGTGGTTTTGGGTGCTGTCTGGATCTTGAGGGGTTTTGTTCACTTGTGTGGCCCAGTTTCTGGCGAGCCACAGACCGGTGCCAGGCTGCGGACCAGGGATTGTGGGACATCTAATCTACAGTATAATTGCAGTTCCTTTTGATAATGAATCTATAACAGGCCTGGTGAACCAATGTAGGCAGAGTTGTACAGGAAGAGAATCTTTTTTTCCAGTCTTTGAAAGTTTGGCCTACAACAATCAGTAAAGGGGTCCATCAAGACTAAACCCACAATTTGAGAAATGTAGTTACATGGATGTTGCCAGATCTCTGCTACAGTACCCTCCCCTGTTATCAAAAAAGCTGGTTTCATTCAGTTGTGAATTATCTGAACAATCAACTAGAAACGTGCAACTCTTTGTGCTTGGTGTTTGCACCTCTGCCCATCTTATCTTGTGGAGCACTAAGCAGAGGAAAACCATGTCCCAAAGGGTTGTTGTTCCCTGTTGTGGCTTTGGGCGGTCTTTCATCTCTTTGCTTTAGCTAAACATGTCATGTGGTTTAAATTGTACCTTTCTTAATGCGTAAGGTAACCTTTGCATGTGAAACCCATTCACTAAAAGTTTGCCACGTTTTGCCTAAGATTTTAAATTGCAGCTTTAACTATTGCTTTTAAATTCATTGAATTAGACCTGAGGTTCAGGATGTTGTACATTTACACCCCTTACTGGAGAGAACCAGATCCATACCTACTCTCAGCCATGAAACTTCCCTGGGTTAGAAATAATTTCTCACAATGTAGTAGTTGTATGAACTGTTGAACTGTTATAAGTTGGAGCAAAATCAGAGAAAAGAGCTCTTGGAGGAAAGCCAGGGTAAAAACCTAAACACATATTATGCATTGTACTATATGTATCATTTATTCAATCTGCCTTAAGTCTAAAATATGTTTGGATTTTATTTTATTTTTGATTTTGATTTCAGATATTTACATGTTTTATTTCTGCAAATATGTCCATTTCAACAAGGGCTCAAGGTAGTTGGTACTATCGATACAGGTAGTCCTTGACTTACAACCACAATTGAGCCAAAATGTCTTGCTAAGTGAGACATTTATTAAGTTAATTTTACCCCATTTTACGACCTTTCTTGCCATAATTGTTAAGTGAATCACTGCAATTCCTAAATCAGTAACACAGTTGTTAAATGAATCTGGCTGCCGCTCTGCCTTTCTTGTTAGAAGATCGCAAAAGGGGATCCCATGATCCTGAGACACCGCAACCGTCATAAATATGAGTCAGTTGCCAAGCGTCTGAATTTTGATCATGTGACCATGGGGATGCTGCAACGATTGTAAGTGTAAAACGATCATAAGTCTCTTTTTCAGTGCCAGTGTTACTTTGAATGGTCAGTAAATGAACTGTTATAAGTTGAGGATTACTTGTAGAAACATAACAAGTTCACACTGCCTAAACCAACATAGCTTTATATTACCAACATTCATAGGTCCCAGGGAATGTTAACATTTTAAAGACCCTTCCTCATCTTAGGTGGCTTACCTTCTCTCGTGGGGTTGCATGAAACAAGCCAGATTTGGGTGGGAACCATGGGTACCAAGTTTGGGTGTTTAGGATACTGCCACCTAGCATACTACGTAATTTATAAATATTACAATCATTATCTAACAATCAGGAAAACATTAAAGAAACAACCCTCAAATGTGGATTAGGAGCACGATGTAAATTTTCATCTCAAACATCCTCTTAAAGAGCTAGAGGCCTTTTATTTCTCTGGAATGCAAGGATAGCCAATTTTACTGGGGTGGGGCAGTTCTTAGAAATGCCTGATTCCAAGTCTCCTCTTGATCTGTTGATGAAGAGGCACCCACAATATGCTCTTATGCACAAATCAACCAGGAGACTGGATCTAAAACCATCTAACTTTTTTCAGATTTGAGCCCATCCAGTCCTTTGATTGTGGAAGGCAGAAACCCAAATAAATAAATAAATCTTTTAAGACTTTAAAGATAGTCTTAAAAGCCAGCCTCCAATGCTGGTGAAGTAAAGCTCTATCAACTCATCGGTATACAGATTGCTGCATTTTACAGCAAATGTCCCCAGTACTTTTCAAGTCATTGAATGTTGAGAGGTAGCAAGAGTGTGAGTGACTTGTGCCAGTTCTGAAGGCTGCCTACTCTCAGAAGGGTGCAGTTGCATGCCAGCTGACTTAGCTACACTGTCCATTAGCTCTTCCAGTAGGAGCTGTTGAGTCAGGAATACTCTCAAGTTCCAGACACGCTCCTTCATTGGGAATGCAGCCCACTCTAGAGTAGTTAGGAATGGCATGAACAATTGTTTCTGGAGAAACAGATAGTGCATCTTTCTGGAGTGCATTTTCAGTAGGTTTTGTCCCATTCGTGTCCTTTCAGTCTCCAGATGCTGCATTAGCACTTCCACAGATCTCTGCTTAGCCCAGGGTGAAGACATGTAAAAGGGTGTCATTCTTGGTGATTCTGTACTCCACCAGCAGCTGACCTTTTCCAACTGTTTCATCTGCGTGTTAAATAACATGAAAGGCAGTGCTGAGCTGTATTGTACCTTATGCTGGAGTAGCTAAGAGCTCAAGTAATATTGATTGTAATCCTCCATTTAGTGCAGTGTCTCTGAATTTTAACCCTCTTTGGCAGTCCAGAGGAATATCACGTTAATGATATCGAACCACTGCAGAGAGAACTGCGTTCCCTCCAGGTCCTGTCAGGACATCCAGCACTACCCTTCAGGTCTGGGCCGAAGGCTAGCTATGGGAGATCCAAATCTCTTTCCTTCAGCCCAACCACTGTATCCAACCCCTCCCCCAAAATTGGAAGGTTGGAAGTTGCATAATGTGGGTGGATTGAGAGATGCAGAGGCATGCTACTGCCTTTTTCAAGGAGGCACCCCAATCAAAAAGACATTGGTCACATCCCAAATCCAGGCTTCCTGGAGAAGGCAGGTGGGGTGTGGATCAGTTTCAATTTATTGTCAATGCACAACATGTGTGCAGTGAAATTGAATAAGCCTCCATCGGTACAATCACATACACACACACACACACACTTTCCATAGATTTTCATAGGTACAGATAGGTCTAGATGTGTTCAAGTCTTTTCCCGTGTAAGATTGAGAACATTTTGGCCACGGTTCGGCGAGGTCCCACTCGCCATCCTCAGGCTGGTGTCTTTGGCTTTGTGCCAGTGCCAAATGCGTCGCCAAAATACTCTCAATCTTAAATGGGAAAAGACCTGAACACAGTTAGACCTACACACACACACACACACACACTATTCTACTGGTATGTAGATATGGCACGTTGCACTGTCACAGTGAGTCTGTTGTATTAAGTGTAGTTGTGATGTTGTGTGGCATTTAGAAGTTGGACAGCCCATGGATAGAAGCTGATTTTCAGCCTATTTGTCTGGCTATGCTTCTGTATCTCTTGCCCAATGGTAAAAGTATGAAGAAGTGCTGTCCTGGGTGAGAATCATCCCTGAGGATTTTCCTCACTGCTGAGACAGCGGGATCTGGCTATTTCCTCCAGTGGGGTTATCTGGCCCAGAGATGGCTCAGCTCATGCCACAGAGGACCCTGCCCAATATTAGTGTTCACAAACCCAGCAGGATCCCAAATCACTGCAGAAGGCACTGCCTTGGTTAGTTCATTTTCTCCTGCCCATAATATGTATTATATCCAGTGTGTAGGCCTCCTTTTTCCTCCTCAGTTCTTATGGATGACTGTCTACATAACCATAGATCCAATATAGGGTAATGCTGGAGAAAGAAATTTAAGAGCTTGTGGTGAGCTGGGGAAAGAAAGTGTGTTTAGCAGAGAGAGGGGGAGGGGAGGATTAACCACTGCTAATAGGCCCCAGTGCAATTTGCTCAGAGGAAAATGGCTCCCAGACAGGTTGCTGAGAAGGTTTCCTGGCTGTGGGTTCCCGCTTGCTGGCTCTGGCTCGTGCATGCCTCATTCTTATCCTTGCAGCCTCTGCTGCAGATCTGCCACCCAAGACCCTGATTTCGCTCTTCTGCTTTCTCCAATTGACTTGTGGCCACAGCTAGGTGGAGATTAAATAAGGGCATTGCTGCATCCTCTGGGGATTTTAAAGTATGGGCCTCACCAGTTCTGTTAAACATTTCTTCCTCTTTCAGAGGTGCACGTTTGCAGCAGAGATGAAGTCGGTATGAAAGGGCAGCAATTGAGGTGAAAGTTCTTGAAAGCGCTGGTGCCAGTTTTGAGGGAGGGGGAAGACGGGGTGTTTGGAAGATGCTTCAAGGTCCTTCCCAGTCTGAAACATTTAAGTTGATGCTCCACTTTTCTCATGTTTCCTTTTCAAACTGTTGTTCAGAGTTTGGCCTTGAGCTGTGGAGATTGTATAGTTTCCTCTAACTAGATGCCTCCCCCCAAACATCAGTCTGGGGAAAGACAGAAAACCTACGAATTTCATTTTACCTACTGTAACCCACATAATCCAATACTTTGATTCTTTTAAAGTATCTAACTTAAATAATACTGATTTCCAACATAAAAGAGTTTTGTATACTTTGAATGTATTAAAATTGCAAAGAACTGAAGTAGGAGTAGCTGATGTGGAATGACAACATCTGGTCAGGAATTCAAAAGGGGCTCCACGGAGTTCCTGAAGGATATCCTCCAGCCCCTCTCCAGTTCTCCACTAAGCCTACTGCCAAACCCTTGGTGTGTGTGTGTGTGGGGACTTTACGGGGTGATGTTCCCTTACACACATACACACACACACACACACACTCTGTTGATCCAGTATGAAAAATGTAAGTCTCTGTTTATGTACAACAAGGACTGTTTGGCCTGCGGTCTAGATAGCAGGGTGGCGGAATATCTTTAAACCAGCGGTCCCCAACCTTTGTGGCATCAAGGAGCAGTTTCGTGAAAGACACGGACTGGGGGGAGGGGGGGATGGTTTCCATCACTGCTGACTTCCAGCTGTGTGGCCTGGGGATTCCTGCTTTAAACAACTGGCATTCCAGAGCTCAGTGGAAACGCACCCCTTGGTCTAGCCAGGACTCTCTTTCTGATCCAGGCTTCTTAAAAGGGGGGTAGGTTCCTGTTCCAGCAGCACCTCTCTAAGCCTTCCCTTGGTGAAGTTGCCTGCTCTTCCTCTTCCTCCCTGGCAACGACTCTATTCGCAGCCTGCTGCAGCCCATCCCAAGCTGGATTTCTTCACCTCCCTTGGCCAGTGGGCCAACCAAGTATCCACTCCTGAATCTAGCATGGGATCCCAGCTCTTTGGCTCTGCCAGGCCACTTCCCACTTTCCTTCTGGCTTCATCTCTTGCCTTCAGGCTAGCCCAGGGGTGGCCAAACTTTTTGACTCGTGGGCCACAATGGTTTCTAAAATTTAACAGGGGCCGGGCCAGAATAGGAGAATGGTGTGTTTGTGTGAACCCCTCCCTCACCAGCCGGAAACACATTGGCGGCCAGCCGTGAGTGTTGCTTTGCGTGGGATGCCATTTCCTGGAAACAAGCCCCACCCCTTCACTGACTGTCAATCTCCCAGCTAGAATGAAAGGCCTTTGCATCTGGGAAAGGCGGGCACGATAAGCGCTGCCGCATAAATGGAATAAGGTGGTTGAGGAAGGTGGGGCGGTTCCAACCAGTGGAATGTTCTGGATAAATCTGCTTTGTGGACTGTGTTTAGTAAGCTACTGCTAATGTGATCAACGAGTATTTTACCATCTGAGTTAATAATTTACTTCAGAGCACATAATGCTTAGCTTTTTGTTGGGCTGGTTCCTGCTAGTAACTAGTTCGGCGGGCCGGATTAAAAAGTCCAATGGGCCGGATGTGGCCCACGGGCCGTAGTTTGCCCATGTCTGGGCTAGCCTGTTCTGCTGTCTTTGGGGATCTCCCCGTCTTTCTGTCTGGGCCGAGATTGGTACCAGCAGCTTGCCCTTGCCAGTGGGACCCTCCTTTCTTTCAGAGGTCCCCGATTCCTATTTCTTTGCAATTTCCGTCCTGGTTTTTGCAGGCTGTTGATCTCTCTCCCTTCTGCCTCATGCCTGGGTTTTTCCAAGGAATGCCTCTCCCAAGATCTGTCTCTTTTCAGTAATAAACCTACAAAATCAGGTCCTTGCAGCCAGCTTGCTTGAATCTCCAACTTTAATATTTGGGACTTCAATTCCCAGAATTCCCCAGCCAGCTAAAATTACAGTGGCGCTAAAAAGTTTGTGAACCCTTTGGATTTTCAGTATTTCTGCATAAATATGTCCTAAAACATGATCTGTCCCCACATAAAGCCCAATTAAACAAATGAGACAAAAAACTTTATTCATTTATTTATTTAGGACAATGACCCAAAACTATATATTTGTGCGTAACAAAAGTATTCATAGAGAATCAGCGCATTAATGCCATTTAGAACAGTAAGAAGAAGATCACTGGAAACTGTACGTGCCATACTTGCCACAACTTAAAGCTCTAAATAGAAACAGTCCTTGGACCTATTTGTTGAGAAAGGTATAGTTTATATTAGAGATCAAGTGCACGGCAGTAGTGCAAAGCCAGAAATGAAAATCGCTCACCAAAATGTCTAAGTTCTACTCTTCCCCCCTTAACTGTCTCTCATCACCTCTCCCCCCCCCCCCCCCAGTGTAACCAACCCGGTTCAACGGTCAATTCAAGCTCAGGTTAGTATGCTGCTCCCTCCTCCTTCCAGCTGGGTGACTTGAAGCAGCGTCTTAAGGAGATACAGCACTTACTTTCACTTCCCCAAAGCATTCCACCCACCACCTTTCATTCCTCCCTCCCCACACTTCGTGGTAGTCTGTCACAGCAGTGAAGCACAAGCAAACATAAGATCGCAGCTGATAGTCTGAATAATTGATAATTAAGGGCAAAAACAGGTGCTCTCTCTGGCAATCTGGCCTTACTCCAGTTCATCTCCTGGAGTGAGTCACTACTCTACCCTTACAGCCAGTCTGGCACAACACCCATTTTACTCATCAAGGGGGACAGGAGGAGTGCAGCTCAGGCAGGAGCTGTTGTGCCAACACTGCAAGGAATTGCCCTGCTACTGGCTGCTCAGTCCTGAGAGGTGGAAAAGGATTGCTCCTGGCTCTTTGTGTGTGTAAGATTTGCATGCATGGCTGATGGAAGAGCTGGGTGTGAATAGCTGGACATATATTGTGTAGCCTGCTGCGTGCGAGGCACCTAATCCCACAGCACCAGTTGTGTCCCCATTTCGTTGACCTCTGAAAGGACCTTGAAATACAATACCTATTTCAATGCTGAATGCCCCTTTCTGCACATTGAATAAAATGTGAAAATGACACACCTCTTGTACAGGAAGTCCTCAACTTACAGCAATTCATTTGTTACAACGGCATTGAAAAAAGTAACTTATGATCGGTTACTTAGTAACTGTTTTTCACAGTTACAACCTTTGCAGCATCCCCAATAGTCACGTGATCAAAATACAGATGCTTGGCAACTAGTTCATACTTATGACTGTTCCAGTGTCCTGCAATGGTTGGGGTTTTTTTCATGTGATCCCCTTTTGCGACTTTCTGACAAGCAAAGCAATGGGGAAGCCAGATTCAATTAACAATCATGGTGTTAAACTAATTTAACAACTGCAGTGATTCACTTAACAAGCATGGCCAGAAAAGCCATGAAACGGAGCAAAATTCATTGAACAAATTTCTCATTTAGCAAATTCTGGGCTCAATTGTGGATGTAAGTTGAGGGCTACCTGTAATTTAAAATAACTGGAAAAGCAGGATCTTGTCAAAAGGAAGGCTCCGTTCAGCACATTGTGTGCAATTGGAAGAGTTTTGGGAAGGCAGTTTTTTAAGCTAAACCACATTCTTTGTCTACAAAAAGTGGTCCTGCCTGAATCCAAATCCTCGCTCCAGATTTATGTTTTGTAGGACTTTAAATCAAGGCTTATATGCATATTTTACATTTCAGTTGGTTGTTATGTTGGGGGTCTGGGGGGGGGGAGTCCTTATAGTAGTTGGATTATTTCCTTAAGAACATGACAACAACGCCTGGTACCTGGGAGACAAGTTCATTTTCTTCTATTTTTGTAAGCTTTAGCTAAAATGGGCAGTTGCTTCTGAGAGGGGGATCTCAGATTCTAGCTAGTCCAGGGGAACTTTTGTCTTCCTTCTGACTTGGGGGTGCTCAGCATTGGGATGCCCTGGTAAATATTTTCTCTGAATATTATTATCTCCCAGTGACCCAGAAGGTCACAAGACACAAGACACCCACATTTCCATAGCACATTCGATATTTTTCATCTTTAGGTGGGCTTGAATGATGGGTGAAAATTCCACCCTGGGAATCTTCTCCCAGGGATGGAATCTCCACCCATCGTTCACATCCATGTAAAGAGGAAGAATATCGAATGTGCTGTGCGAATGTTGTCAACAGTCAACCCATGGAACAGCTTGCTTTTGGAAGTTATGGGAGCTTCATCACTGGAGGCTTTCAAGGGGGAGATTGGACGGCCATTTGTCAGGGATGGTATAGGATTTCCTACTTGGGGGGGGTTGGACTAGATGACCTACAAGGTCCTTTGCAACTCTGTTAATCTATGTAACAGGAGGCTTAGTTTCTGGCTGAGTCGTGTGTCTGACAAACTACACTACTGGCATAACACGGATTTCACTTTGTAAGGTTAAATAAAAATGTGTTTGGTCAAACCATCATACCCTTAATTATGCTCGGGGGCTTGGATTATAGTAGATTATAAATATTGGATTATAGTAGAGTTTGGAACACAAGACCCACAGTAAGGATGTTAGATAAAAACTTGTAGAAAGGAGTGGGAGAGTAGCTGTCCTAGGAAAAGCATTAGTTAATGAATCTTGTTACATCTGCCATAAAACTCAGGATGGTATGAGCAAAATGAGTTTGAACTTTGAGAATGGGAAAGCAAAGGCAATGTGCCGGATCTCATAAGGACACTAGGATAATTCCCACACTGTATTGGCTATAGCAGCTGAAGGATACGGGAAGCCATCGATAGATATGTATTCTTATCTACACCTGTTTAGAAATTAAAGGGAGTTAATTCAGTAAAAGTGTGGAGAACATTGGCATTAAAATCAGGAGAGAAACAAGAATAATTCTGTATTTGCTGTTTACGATAAATCAAGGAGAAGTTGCAAATGCTGCATTTCAAAGCAAAAAAACAGCAAAGAGGCTATTAGAATGAAGAGGGTTTTTAATTGCTCCAACCTTTCATGGAAAACAAACTGAACATGGTTCTTTTGGGAAGCGCCTCACTTTTCTGGCTGACAGTGCTACCCTTCAGACAGAAAAGGAAAGCATAAAAGTATATTAACTGTCAGTGGTTTGATATTAACTGCAGAATAAAATTTAGTAAATGATGTGGAAGCACGGTAAAAAGAACGTTGAAAGAAAGTCAGGATTGAACCTTTACCAAAAAGTGTGCATACTGCTTCATTCAGAGGAATCCGCCACTTCTTCATGCGGCTTTTTGTCCACTTGAGCTCAGCATATTGTCTTCCAGGGACTGGAGCAGCTTCTGCGGGGTGGGGGCAGTTTTTCCACCCTTATTTGGAAATGCCTCTAGGGTTTCTGGACATACCAAGTTTTGGGGGCTAAATTGTAATGTTTTGTGTAGTAAATATATTTTTGAAAACAGTGTTCACAAAGTGGCAGCCTTTGGTTACCAAATAATAATGATAAATAAAATTGGACAAATACAATTAGCCATTGCTTTCATGGAAGGCTTACTTTAATAAAGATTGTCTTGTTGGAGCCTTTCTATGTGAGCCTGGATGATGCGTCCCCTTTTTCCTCCTCTTATCTCCCCCTGCATTACGTTCCTGTACAATTAGAATAGGAAAGGATAGGATAGAAGAGAGAAGAGAATTCAAAATAGAATAGAATATATAGACTAGACTAGAAATAGAAAATAGAATAGAATTCAGAATAGAATAGAGAAGAAATAGAATAGAGCAGAATAGAAAATAGAAATGAATAGAACTGAGTTGGAAGGGAACTTGGAGGTTTTCTAGTCCAACCCCCTGCTCAACCAGGAGACCCTACAGCAGGGGTGCCAAACTCAGGGCCTGGGGGCCGGATTCGGCTCAAGGGGTACTTAGATCTGGCCCATGGGGCCACCCTGGAAACAGTGAAGGACTGGCCCGCAGTGCTTCTGTGAGCTCTATTTTTGCTAGCAGAGGCTTGCAGGAGGCTGTCAGCTAAAATGGAACTCAGGAGCCTGTTTTCATGGCCACTACAGGCGCCCCCAACAGAAGTGACATCGAGCTGGCCACGCCCACCCTGGCCAATGCCCCCCAGGTCAACACAGCCCTGATGCGACCCTCAATGAAATCAAGTTTGACAACCCTGTCCTATATGATTTCAATTCAATTCAATCCTTTATTGTCAATGCACAACATGTGTGCAGTGAAATTGAGTGTGCCTCCATCAGTACAATCACACAAAGCACAGAAACAGAGAATACATTAAATACAGAATACATCTCCAGACTTATAGTCCTTGCCTCGTTCCACAGTCCTTAACCTCCAAATTCTGCTCAGTGCTGTGCCTTCTCTGAACAAGTTAATCATATTGTTTTTTAATGCAATGCAACAAATTGTTTTTTTTTTTAAGTGCAACAAATGAAGTAATGTCAATTTTGTTTTTATTAAAAAGTAAAGTTTAGGTCTAATAGGAACATTACAAGTAATTCTCGTCTTATGACCACAGTTAGGACCAGAATGTGCATTGATAAGTAAGGCAGTTTTTAAGTGAGTCATGCCCAATTTTACTATCTTTTTACCAGAGTTGTTAAATGAATCACTGCAGTTAAATGATCATTAAATGAATCCAGCTTCTCCTTTTGCCGTCGCTTGTTAGAAGCCAGCTGGGAAAGTCATAAGGAGTGGTCACATGACCCCAGGACACTGCAACCATCATAAAGACATGCCAGTTGCAAGTCCCCAAATTTTATTCACATGAATGTGGGATGCCGCAGTGGTCGTAAGTGCAAGGACAGGTCATAAGTTAATTTCTTTCTTCAATGCCATTTTTAACTTCCAGTGGTCACTAAATGAACCATTGTGTGGACTACCTGTAGTAGTTAGGATATTTTGTCAGAATGCATTCCTAACTTCAGCCCTGTCCTCTAGGGAATTGGTGCAAGAGGAGGAAGAACAGTTGATGGAAGAAAAGAGAAAGAGGAAAGACGACAAGAGAAAGAAAGAAGCTGCTCAGAAGAAGGTGAGCGGGAGAGTCAGGTGTTTCATGAAGTGAAGTAGTGCCCTCGGGTTACCTGATGATGTTCCAGATGTGTGTGCGCTACTTAAGACACTTGCTCGGGGCGTATTAATTTAGAAAAGAGAGAGAATGCTGTATAATGGTCTGGCATGTGGTAGAAATATCACATGACATCAGAGTCCCCTTGTGGGAGGAATGGGTGGCACAAAAAAACAATAAATAATAAAACTGTACACACACACACACATACACACACACCAGTAATGCTACAGTGTACATCACCATAAATAACAGTGATACATTTCTTATCTACACAGTTTTCTGTTAACCAGTAGAATTCATAACCTTTGTATAGAACAATGCAAAATGAGATTTTATGTGAGACGATACAGGTGATAAAAGGGGATTAGAAATTCACAGAGAGTAAGGCTGAGGGCATGACAGTAATGAAGGCGCTTTCCCTCTTACTACTTGTTGTTGGAAAAGTAAATGAGGGGTTTATGTCCTCTGGTATGTTGTAAGCTTTCTGCTTGTTTGCTTGTTGGCAATAAACATTAGCCTCTGGTGCATGGATTCAACAAGGAAGCCTTTTGAACAATAAGTGGATCCAGTAAGGGTCATTCGTGGGGATCTATGCTAAAAAAAGATTCTTTAATTGCCTCAAATACTGTGTACAGTATTTTTTCAAAAAACCATGACAATTAAATGCTCACTTTCAGATTTAAATAGGTCTTTATGCCTATCTAGTTAGGACTTAGATGATTGAGTGGCAATATCACCCAGCTGCGTCCCTTTCTGGATCGGGGTGCCCTTCGCACAGTCACTTCTGCCCTGGTAACCTCCCGTCTGGACTAT
>JAEANM010009837.1:0-16143 GCA_017656035.1 Myanophis thanlyinensis
TATAAAATTTAAAATTTAATTTAAAATTAATTAAACCCTCAGGTATCAGGCCAGGCCGGCTCGTTGAAATAAATGGGGTTTTAGGGCACATCCGTAATAGTACGAATCTCCGGGGGGAGTTCATTCCATAGGGAGGGTGCTGCCATAGAGAAGGCCCTTACCCTCGGGGTTGTCAGACGACATCGTCCCGACGATGGGGTACAAATAAGCAGTCAAATCATACTAGGAGACAATAATCAATATAAATCATAAAGATACCAGCAACAAGTTATAGTCATAGTGGGGTGGGTGGGTGATGGAACAATGAGAATAATAGTAATGCAGACTTAATGAATAGTTAGACATTGTTGAGGGAATTAATTGTTTAGCAGAGTGATGACATTCAGTAAAAAGCTCATCTTGTGTCTAGTTGTTCTTGTGTGCAGTGCCCTATAGCGTCATTTTGAGGGTAGGAGTTGAAATAATCCATGTCCAGGATGTTACTGGTCCTTAAATATTTTCCCAGCCCTCTTTTTGACTCGTGCAGTATACAGGTTCTCAATGGAAGGCAGGTTGGTAGTAATTGTTTTTTCTGTAGTTCTGATTATCCTCTTTAGTCTGTGTCTGTCTCGTTGGGTTTCAGAATTATTTATGATCTTCGCATAATTAAATGTATCAAAGAGAACTTATATAAAATTTGGGCCAGTTGCATAGCATTTCAACTGGCAACGGATTTAGTTTTTTAGTACTGTATCTGCATAAGTTTTAACAATCTAAATATAATATAAAAATGGTAGAATAACCCATGGAATGTATAGGAATCTTGGTGGTTCTTATAATATGGCCTGAGAAACTACATTAGTCTAGAGCAGGGGCCTCCAATCTTGGCAACTTGAAGACTTATGGACTTCAATTCCCAGAATTCCTCAGCCAGCTTTGATTGGAGACCCCTGGTCTAGAGTAAGCCTTGCTACTAGTCAGCAAAGAAGTTTTTTTTTTTAATTGTGTTAGCTGAGTAGTGTGTGCCTGTGGTAAAAGGGTGTCTTTCTGTAAACTGACTCCATTCATCACAGCCCTGCCTATCCAATATTTATTTACAATCTTTGTAGACTGCCTAACTGAATGACTCTGAGCAATGTACATCAAAGCCCATAAGAGAACAGAAATAAAACATAGAATAATACAAAGGTGGCATGCTGACAGTCAGGGACAAAGGCATGGGAAAATAGATACTTTCATGATTTTACAGAATGCAAGAGGAAAGGATATCTCATATATTCTAGTGCATATTTCAGGGAAACCACATTTTCTAATAACCACATACTGCAGAGTTACTAGAGAAAAGGTTCCAATCTGACCCAAGTTTAGTATAATTCTCATTTTTTTTAACAGTTTATATATTTTTATTTTATATGCATAGGTGCTTAGTGAACAGCACATTGTCTGGATCTATTTGTTTACATAATAATACATTTCCCAGTCCTAATTTCTACTTCTATGGGTATATGCAACTATGTATAAGGAAAACTTATATAAAATGTTTTATAGGTGGCATCTACCACTAGCCAGATTAGCAAAGATGTTCAAAAACATGTCTGCCAGATGT
The DNA here is from genome assembly GCA_017656035.1 of Myanophis thanlyinensis. Lineage (NCBI taxonomy): Eukaryota > Metazoa > Chordata > Lepidosauria > Squamata > Homalopsidae > Myanophis > Myanophis thanlyinensis. Next base: position 1,586 of record JAEANM010009837.1, read on the forward strand.
TGGAAATTTAACCAGACACCAGGTACGTGTTACCACATTTGGGGGACATGTGCAAAAGCAAAGAAATATTGGACAAAACTACACACATGGTTAGAAAAAAAGTTAAAGCATCATGTGGGTTATAAACCAGAAACATTAGGTAATATACCTGAAAAGTATGATAAAGGGAATCTATATCTAATGTTATATGTTTTGACAGCAGCAAGAATTGTATTTGTACATTTGGAAAAATGAGGAAACACCTGCAGAAGATTTGAAAAATTTTAGATTGTGCTGAAATGGACAGACTGATGCTAAAAATAAAGAAAAAAGAAGATACAGAATATTTTCGAAATGGAACTTGTTTTACAAATGGTTAGATCTTCTTTTTTCGGCTGTTCCCAATAGGGGTCTCCACTGTGAATCATCTGTTCTCCATTGTGGGTTTGATAGAGAATCCAGGATTGGGTTTTCCTTCTGCTCACACTGATTGGCTGAGTCTGTCAAAGCTGTGACCTCACTCCTTGCTGCTGTAATGATCTCCAGCTTTCATTCAGCTATCCTAGTGAAAGGTTGACAAAGATCTTTCTCCTGAGCATAAGAAAATGCATTCCTGTATTCCAAATTCTACCCAGAGAGGATTGCCTGTTTCTGGCTCTTGGAGGGCTGGATCAGCCCTCAGCATCAGAGACAGCCTTTCCTCCCATTCTCCATACTTCTGGAAAAGCTAATCACTTAATTGGCCTCCAGCAGCCTTATTTCTTCCCTGCCGGCAATTGCAAACAGCAGAAATTGGAGCCTCTCAGCAGGCTCCTATTCACTTCCTGATGGCTCTCCGCTGTTAAGCGGAGAGCGAAGACAGTTTCGACCGTGGGGCTTGGCGCGGAGCAGCGGCAAGCACTTGATTGCTCCCATCTGTTCTGCAGAGCAGAAGAAAGGCATCGGAGGTTTCTTTGGCACCAGAGCCCAGCACACCGCCACGTGGAAATGGCGATTGCTCCCGACAGCTTGGCAACCCACAGGGCAACAGAGCGATCCTTGCTGACTGGAAGTGCAGATTGCACTGAAGACGAGGTAGCAGGACTTCGGGGGTGCATGGATGCACAGAGGCTCCCAACGGCTATTGGGAGCAATAGGGCCTCGAGGCCTGCCCTTGCTGTTGGTGGCCATTTTGTGCTAGCCCGGCCACCATTTTGAATATCATTTCTGGTCACAAAAGATCTACAGCAAAGCCTCAAGGCAGGACTTCAGCCATGAGGCCTGCACTGGCTGGCGGCAGCCATTTTATAGCTAGGCCTGGCCGCCATTTTGAATATCAGATCTGGGCTAAGAAGATCTACACAGCAAGGCCTCAGGCAGGCTTCAGCCATAACTGGGCTCGGCCACCATTTTGGTAAAGTGCTGGCCTGTTAAAAAAATCCCTGGGCATTAACCTTTACAGCAATTCCTCAGTCAGTCCCTGGCTGTACCTCTGGTGGGAAAGAACGCAGTGGCCACTTCTGGCACAGTGATCCTGACTGTAGCACCGTTGGGAGTGACCCCAGTGATCTGCCACAGCACTTTCCTGGCTGTGACCCCAGTGACAAATTCCAGTGCTAATTGCCTGGATGTACCTCCACTGGGAGGGATCCCCATAATCACTGTCAGGTAGGCCCGCTTCCCTAAGGCATAGGGGGTGGCACACTACCTGTCTTATCTGCCCTTGCCCAGCCTTTAGCCTCAGTAATTGACCATGGAGGGTCAATTGCTGGGATCAATGGTAGCTCAACTATTGGTTTATCTTAAATTTAAATTGTTTAATACTATTTTTTAATTGATTTTTAAACTTAAATTTTAAAACGTTAATGTTTTTAACTGATCAGCCGTCATTTGATTATTTTAATTGGATTTATTTTTAAACTGTTTATGTATGTTTTTATTGGCTGTGCACCGCCCCAAGTCCCTAGGGAGAGGGGGCGGTATATAAATCTTGTTATAAATCTGGTCCATTCCAGGGTAAAAAGGCCACCTCTAAGTGAAAACACTTAATACCTCAGGATGCAACAACTAAAATTAAGACCAAAGCCATCAGCACCTCCCTCCCCACCAGGGCAGAGGAATGTGATACCATCAGGAGCCAGAGCATTCTGAAAAAGCAAATGGCTAAAACGGCAAAAGATCACACTCTCAGAGGTGAGGTTACTCATCTGGCTTCAGTGCCTGCTTCTCAATCTCCACCTTTGGCTCTTCAGACAGGTAGCCCTCAGCCCCGAGAGCTCTCTTCACAGGCTGTAGCGGACAGGCCTGAACATACATCCTCAGGCCTACCAATAGCACAGCCAGGGCCAGATACATTACAGGAACCATTATTGTCACAGATTAGGCATCTCACCAATGAGACCCTTTTCCAATGGGCTCCCATTGGTTCCGATTGCCAGCGGATGGTTGAATTGGAAAATGTTAGGACCAGCTGTTCTCAGAGGGCTCTTTCCCCACCCAACCCTAAACTCCAATTGGAGCACTGACAAGGTAACTCATATCCCTTCTCTTCAGAGCATGGTTTTGCTCAATACTCTGAGGAGGAGGAAATAATCTTCTCCACGGATGACGAGGATCAGCCAGAGCCCTCCACACCCATGGGATTGTTTCGCCCAGCCTTTTTCAGACCCTTCTGAACAGGGCCAAAGCAATCACCCCATTGGGTAATGGTTCCGACCCAGATAATTCCTCAGCCTTATGTCCTCAAGATGCGAAATAACTTCTGTTCTCCAAACAGACAGCCAAGGCAGAGGCGATCTCCACCCCACAACTCTACAGGGATATTGTTCACCGGCAGTGGCTGTCCCCTGTGATCTGTCTCCTCCTCATACTAACAAGAGATTTTACAATGTCGCAGCTGAATTTGACACCTCCTTACACCCACCCTCGGTCAATGACCCAGTGATGGCACTTTTTCCCTCTAACACTCTTTTAATGACCATGGAAGACTCCCTAAAGAAGGAGGATACATAGCATGAGCAGGCCTTCCGCAAAAGTCACCAGGCAGCTGCCTGGGCAATTAAAGCCTTGACAACGGCATCATTTTTTACTAGGGCATCCCTGATCTGGCTATGTCAACTCCAGGCCCTGATCCAACCGGGAGATATCAGGGTACACCAGGACATTAATAAACTCATCACAGCAGCGGAGTTCTCCGCAGATGTTATTTTGAATGCGGTGAAATTTGCTGCATGCTCCATTGGATTGACTATCACAGTCTGCAGGCTCCTGTGGCTCCGCTACTGGCAAGCAGAGACTAAGCACAAGATCAGGCTGTCAGCAGCCCCGTTCAAAGGGGACAAGTTATTCAGGGAAGCCTTGGACCCGATCTTGGTGGACACCAAGGAGGGGAAGAAGAGACTGTCTTCAGGCATGCGTTGGGGGAATTGTTGCCCTCCTACCTACTTCTGTCAACCCTCCTTCAGGGGACCAGAGGCCCCTTCTACCTCTTACCAATGACCCTACTCTCAGAGTCAAGAGCATCAAGCACCTAGGAGTTTCAGGGGCTAGCAGGCGTAGCGGTCCAAGTGGCCCTTTTTGGAAGGACCCAATCATCCTTTTAGACTTGCTAAGTGACGCCCAATGGTAGGAGACCACATCAGATGCTTGGGTTTGAAACATTATCCAGACTGGTCTTCCTCTAGAATTCCTCTCCATGCCTCCCACAAGATTTTTGCATTGTCCCACGCGAGGAGTAACACCAGAAAGGCTCTAATGGACTCGGCCATAGAACACCTGTCAAGTCTAAAAGGACAATTTTGGACTGGGATTTTTCTACTGAAGAGTATTATCCATTTCTTTGCACATTATATGGGGCCTTTTGATACATTTTTTCTTTTTTTTGCAAGGTCACCGAGTTGGCAGAGTGAGAGTTGGTAAAGACGACTCAGAGTTGTTATCTAGTTTACATTCTTTAGAATTAGTTCTCATGGGAAAATTTCCCTGGGCTGTGGACACCTGTAGTGGGACGTCTTAGGTGAAATGTTGAAACTCTGTGTAAAGGAGTAGGTGAGAAGTTAATATGTGATAACTAGTGGGATGGAACTTTCAGTTTTACTTGGGTGGAGAAAGCCCGAGAATCTCTGAACTAGCTGCTCTTTCTACCCATCCAGATTTATATGAGTTCCATCCGAATAGAGTTATTCTTCGTCTGGACCCTTCGTTTATTCCCAAGGTCAATTCCTGGTTCCATGGGGCCCAGGAATTGATCTTCCTGGATTTCTCTCCTAATCCTGTGGAGCCACTGGAGAAACGTTGGCACATGTTGGACGTTCAGAGGGTCCTCCATATTTACCTCAAAAGGACTTTGTCCTTCCGAAAGTCAGAGGCTCTATTTCTCTTGTTCCAGACTCAGGGTTTGGGAAACAAAGTTTCTCCTTTGACAATATCCAGATGGCTAAAATCCTGCATTGCTAACACATACCATCTGGCAGGTCTTTTGACCCCTCGATCACTGACTGCTCACTCCACCAGGAGTGCAGATAAAATGGCAGTGTGGGCCACACAAGCTCCCATTGAGGAGATCTGTCAAGCGGCCACATGGTCCTCTCCTTCACCCTTTATCAAGCATTATAAGTTAGACGTTTATGCCTCAGCTGAGGCGGCCTTCAGTAGAAGGGTCTTGCAAAGGGTGCATTCCACACAGGAGACTCAGGACCAGGGCAGAGCCCTCCTATAGGGACATCTAGTTTTGGTATGTCCCAATCCTGGATTATCTATGGGCAGGATGCGTTGGTCTTACCTGATACACTCCTTCTTGTTGGGTTGATAGAGAATCCAGTCCCACCCTTGATCCAGCTGGCCCTAGTCGTAGGCAGCAACAGCAAATAGGAGAAAGATACAGTTTGTCACGATGACTTTGTGAAAGCTGGGGACCGTTATAGCAGCAAGGAATGAGATCACAGCTTTGACAGACTCAGCCAATCAGTGTGAGCAGAATGAAAACCCAATCTTGGATTCTCTATCAACCCAGTGATAAGCAGCATCGTTTCAGGTAAAACCATCGCTCCTTTCCACCTAACTCTATCCTTGGCATCCTCTACTCTTGCCCCAATTAACTTAATGTCCTTTTTTAGCACATCCATATATCTCCTCTTTGGCTTTCTTTTACAGATGGTTGGATTAATAGTATAATTCTCATTTCTGTGTGCAGGAACACTCAGCAGGCCTTCTTTTTTGAACTGAATTGGGTAGAAACATTGTTGACAAAGCAGTGCCTGATGCAATCTAGTTCTGTGTTATATAGGACTTTGCAGATGATAAGCAACAATCTAAGTAGGGCCTAGAAGCCTCTTAGAAATTAGTGCAGAAACTTTGGAATTGGTGTTATCCTGTCATGATGGGATTCTCTATTATCAATCTGGTTGTTGCTTTCTGGATAAATCATAGGCTCATAGTTGTTTCCTAAAGTTGTCCCACCCAAAGAACATAGCAACCCTTCAACTGTGTGGTGTTCCAGACAAAAATCACCATATTCATAGAATCTTCTCATCCTATTATAACTGACTGAAGCTAAGAAATTTCCACCCTAGCTACCATTTTGTTCTGTTGTTCAGACTGGAGTTGTAAGACTAAGGGGACCCCAGATCACAGTTATCAGTTTGTCACAGCATACATTATTGAAAAGCAATTTGGTCTTTTTAGGATTTAATGATTCTTCATCCTGAATTGATGGATGACTTCTTTCATTGGCCTCATTCAGATGTTAAATAGCGTAAGAGAGAGCACCAAACCTTGTAAACACCTCGCATTTGATCAACTAAGGACTTGAATGCTGCTTCCTCCATGACTATTGATTGAACCAAGCTCTTGATTTGGCTTCTCTGGTCCAGCAGGAGATACCATGATTGATATATCAAAAACCACCAAGAGGTATAATAGAGATGAGAATCTCATTGAAAACCAAAAATAGATTGAATCAAAGAGGTCTAGAATTCTATTCCCAAATGTCCAGAAACATATCGCTGGGAAGTCCATATGCAAGATAAAAACACAGTAGTATCTTCCCAGAATTGAGAGAAATATATACTGCATCTGATAGCAGAGATCCAAATGGTTACCATGGCTAGTATCCATTGATAGTCTTATCTTTCTTTTTAATTCATGGCAAATTCAATCATAATTCCATTCAGTATTACTAAAAGGATTGCAATATTTTAAATCTTTTGAATCACTACCACTTAGTTCATTGTTTGATTCCAGTTTTTAGTATTTTGAGATAGAGAGAAAATAATCTTCTTAGCTATTTTTCTCAAACAATATTTATTTTTATAATTGCCTGCTTCAACCCTTGGTCACTTGGATCTTGCTTTTCTGTATCTATTTCAATTCCAAAACATGCTTATTTTATATGGTAATTATTACTATGCATGTTATTACTATACAGTTATTTTAAGGAATTATGTATTAGTGGTTTCATATGTGTGTTTTGTTTGTAATGATCCTTGAAAAGGAATGTATTTTGTTTAATTGCCTCAGACTGACTGCTCAAATATTATGTAAATTAAGGATATTCATCAGGTGGAATTTATTTATTCTATAATAAATTATTTAATCTACAGTGTATGAGTCACTTACGAAGATCACAAGTTCATATCAGGTGAGGGTATAAGATAGATCTTACTTTTTCAGAATTGTTATATTAGATTGAACAGAGTTTTATAAATAGTGAAAGTGTAATTGTGGTTAAGGTTTTATTCATGGATCATTTTAAGATAGTAGTGAGGGAATTAATGATATGCTTATGTATTAAATAGGCTCATAATTTCCAATTATGCTGATGTATCTGACCCAGTTGAATTTGGAAAATTAGTAGTTACTCATCCAGTTATTAGTATTAATATGGAATTTTTAATTGTTCAAAAACATTCTACAACAGAGGCATAAACAGTTTTTTAGCAGCACATAACTCTTGTCAATTGTCACTCTCAAAATTTGGTTCACTAGTTCTGTCATCATATCACCATTGTCTGAATGTAAAAAAAAATACATTCCAGTTCTTGGATCTGCAGCATCATGCATGTTTCTAGAATATAATTTATGGATTTATTTCCGGAAAGAATAATCAAAAGTTTGAAGTGATAAATTGTTAAGAATTTTGATAATCCAGCAGCTTCCTCTCCTCTTTTTTTGTTTTTTGGTAATGTTATTATATTTTAAACTTGGTAGAATAATACCAGTGCTATTTATCATCTGAACTGTAGTTTGGAAGGAACAGAAACACTGTGCATTTTTTACTTAGTAATTCTTAAGCATAGGGTATATAGGCAGAAGGGCAGGAATGAATTTGTTATATAACAGCAGAAAAATTGCAGACTAAAATTAGTTCTTATGATGATTGTGCCCCCCCTCCCTGATTTATTTTAGGAGCTCGAGGCAGCCTTATGTGTTACCATACAGCGTCACTAAAGCAACAGTTCTTTGACTAATTTTGCATCAAACCTTAGATGTTTAGCTTGATACAACAAAGGGAGGCTATTTGAAGGACCTACTTTCTCAGACGGTATCTTCTTCCCATTTCACCAGTTCTGGCAGGAGATGAATACTATAGGTCCTGTCTATTAGAGAGTGCCATCTGGTGGGACTTGGGAATAGAGTCTTTTTTTTTTTTTTTTTTTTTTTGCCCTTGGTAGCATCTTCCACCTCACCCCATCTTCCTCTGAAACCACAGAGATTACATTGGTCCCGACTGTGTTGACTTTTCATCAAGCTATGTGATAAGTATGGGGATTCGAATGTTTGGCAGAGCATGTGAGATGCTTATGTTGAGGGACATTTGTGGTATTATCTTAGCCCTTGATCGTTCTTTTTTTTTACTGTATATTATGTTGAATTTTGATTGTTGCTAGCTGCTCAAAGTCGCTGTGAAGAGTCATGCAAATTTAATTAATTAAATAAATGCCCACCCCAAAAGGTTTTTTTTCAGATAGGCAGGACTGGCTGCACGCATCAGGAAGAACTTGGCTGGGGAAGCTTATAAAATATAATAGCAACAGCACTTAGACTTATATACCGCTTCACAGTGCTTTACAGCCCTAAGTGGTTTACAGAGTTACAGATTATTGCTTCCAACAATCTGGGTCCTCATTTTACCAATCTCGGAAGGATGGAAGGCTGAGTCAACCTTGAGCCCGTCAAGATCAAACTCCTGGTTGTGGGCAGAATACCTGTAGAACTGCATTCTAACCACTTAGCCACCATGGCTCTATAATCATTGTTTATTTGTTTTCTAATTTGTATAACAACCTTTCTAACCGAACCACTCCAAAACCTGAAGCAGCATAAAGTAGGAACCCTAATACAACTCCCAGCCAGGCTAAATTGACAAATTTGGGAAGTTTCAGGAATATTTAAAGGGCTATGAAGAGCTGTCAAAACAGAACACATATAGTCCTTGACTTACATAAGTTCATGTAGTGACCGTTCAAAGTTATGATAGTACTGAAAAAAGTGACTTTTGACCATTTTTCACACTTGCAGCATTCCCATGGTCATATGATCAAAATTCAGATGCTTAGTAACTGATTCTTATTTATGACGGTTACAGTGTCCCAGGGTCGTGTAATGATCTTTTGTGATCTTCTGACAAGCAAAGACAATCTGGGGAAGCCAGATTCACTTAACAACTGTGTTACTAAGTTACTGTAATGATTTACTTAACAACTGAGACAAGAAAGGTCAAAGAATAGAAATACTTACTTTGACAACTGTCTCGCTTAGCAATAGAAATTTTGGGTTCTGTTGTGACATGTATTAAAGCCATTTAATAAAGATTGTGGCAGATACCAGGAAAGAATTCTTTTAAGTACATCATTATTTGATTGTTTTAGTGTTAATATTTGTTTGGTAGGTTCTGGAGTAATTTTATTAACTTTTTTTTAATTCTTCTGAAATTTTGTTTGTTTTGTCCTAGGTTTTAATAAAGGGGCATAATAATAGTTGTTCTTGTTATGATAAAATAATGAGATGTCTCAATTAAAAAAACCTCCCCTTAACTTGTCTCAGCAAATAGCAGCATCTGGCTGAACTTGTCTGATTTTTCAAAAAAACCAGGATTGATCCTCAGTGTTGCTGTGATGGGTGTGTTTGTTAGTGAATACTAAACTATATTCTAGCCTAAAAATTAAACAATCTCTTGGATGAAGGCAATAGCAAACCAGTTCCTTATAATCAAAACACTTGGACATAGACATATTAGTCCCTTAAATCACCATGCATTGATTTCAGGTCTGATGGTTTCATTTTTTTTAGTCCACTCTTTTGCTTTCTTCATCACCAAATACTAGATCGATAATTATGTGTCCTCAAATTGATGTTGGCTGTTATCAACCATATAGATGTACCAAGCCTTCTCTAGGACAATCTTTCTCCAATCAGACCTTCTAGTGGTGCATCGGTTGCTATCCACTTTTCTGTTATTGCCCTGTTTTTCTTTATTCTATAACCTTTCCAATAGAGCAAGATCTTTGTATAATGTACCCAAAGTATAACGGGAACTTGGTTTATTTTGCCTTGATTGAGAATTATAGCTCATTGTTTGGTTTCTTAGCACTCTGTGGTAGCCCCTACACCAAAATTCAAAGGTATGCTGTATTAAGTTTCTTAAGTTTCAGGCAAATTTACATATTAAGACTTTTGAAAATTGTCTAGCTGTTGTACTAATTCAAAGTACTAAAATATGTACCATATTTTTCATACTGTAAGACTCACCAGACCATAGGACACACCTAGGTTTAGAGGAGGAAAACAAGGAAAAACAGTTTTTTTGCCTTCACATGTCCAGTTTTTACTCTCCCTGGCGTCCAGAAGCACTCTGCAGGCCAAAAATGGGCCAGGCGTTAGGGAGGGCAAAAATGGGACATGCTGTGACCTCTGGAGGGCCCATTTTTGTCCTGCAAAGTGCTTCTGGACACAGAGGAGGACAAAAACCGGACTCTCAGAGGGTTTGGGAGGCCAAAAATGGGCCTGTATTCACTCTATAAGACACATGGACATTTCCACTCACTTGGGGGGGGGGTGCGCTTTATAATCCAAAAAATACAGTAAATTACCAATAAAATCTACTAGTCTACTAGCACTGATGATGTTACTTAGTTTGGGTAATGAAACATCTGCAAGAAAAGGATCAAAATCAGGGACCCCTTATATATAAATTATACCTGAAAACAAATAAGGAAGTTGAGATTATTATATTGCTGATGAGATTGCTGACTGATTATTGTATTCAGTTGCAGTTAAACATCTGAAGTAATCTTGAAAAAAAAAATCCCAGGAGACTAATTTGAAAAACGCTATCAAGTTATATAAGTCCTTTATTTTTTCAGGTTTTGCTAGTGACAGTTGGTTTATTTGAAAATGTGCTGTAGAAATGTCTGGCTTAACACTAAGATTTGGGATAAGCGATATTAAATTCCATGAGAGTGAGTCCATGACCTAAATCTGCCATTTCCATCAAAGTCCACTGCTTATACAGTAGTTGTTTTTTTTTATGCCTTTTTGAAAGGAGTGTTGAGTTGTCAGATCTTGAAGAAAAAATAATTCAGGCCAATTAATAGAAATTGACATGGGTAAGTGCAATTTTTCTTCTATTATGAATCTCATTTGAATACATTACCCATGTTACTCTATGTTTGTCATCTTCTTGTGTTATCACCATTGGCCAGTGATTTTCATCACATTGAGCTGTCAGTATACCTTATATTTCACAGAAAAGAAATGCAGCCAACTCTTCATCTCATAAATATACCAAATAGATTTTGACATTGGAAAATCTGGGGGGGGGGGGGTAGTGTCGATATAACAACTGACAAAAAATGCTATGAACCCTGTAGTGAAAGGTAATTGCATGATAGTGAAAGATAGCGTGTGATAGTGTTAGTCTGTTAACAATCTGTTAGGAAGAGAGTTAAGTGCTTAATAGCAGAACTCCACAATCTTGTGCTGTTGAAGGAATCTCGGGGTTTTGCAGATACTCCACTACAAAGGTTAGAAATATTGTATTCCTATAGCCTTTCAGTGCCTCTGGAAAACATTTCGCAGGTGTCCGTATGAATATAATTTAATTAGGCACATGGTTTGAATGTGCATAATAGTATTTGTGAATAAACTTTGGTATACAGCAGAGGTGTCAAATTCACAGCCCATGAGCCAGATGCGTAATGGGATGGCCACTCCACCCCTGTTTTAGTGAAGGGGGGAAAAAAGTCATGATGAGTCACGTGATGATAGTGTGACACTGTGAGTTTGACACCCTGGTATATAAATTCAAATTGTTGGAAGAAAAATCCAATCCCGGAGGAAGATGCTGGAAGCAGCATGAAGGCTGGAGGATGATTGGATAGAAGGCCTATTTATTGGTGAACAGGACCACCATGGTTTGAGGTTCTGGGTCAGTTGAACAAATGGAAGTTAGAGTGGGTGGGTGGGTTTTTATATCTTCTGGATTCCTATGGGTTTATGTAGGGTTATATAGGGGTCATAACTGGCTCTATAGACAAAAGAGGAAATGCAAATCTTGGGTGTTTGTCTGGGCTGCTTTTGTCAATTTTTTGTTTGTTGCTTATCTGAATTTTTGTCTTGACCCAGTCTTTCTGAATGGATTATCAAAACTGCATTTCTAAAAGCTGGACTCCCCAATTTCTCTTTGGGGCAGGGAAATGGGCTGGTTTCTGCCTCCTTTTTTCATTTCTCCTTGAGGGGAAATATTTTATTTTGCCTTTTTTTTAATATTCCCAAAACATTTCATTCTTATCTCTCTCTTTGTGTGGAGGGTGTCTTCCCACAAAACCATGTGTCATTAAATAGTTTGGATACTTTTATTAAATATTTTAGCAAGCCACTGTTTTCAAACAGTATGCCTTTTCTTTTGTGATCCTATTTTAGTTCATTTTGTATTTCTTAGGTCTGTAATGCTAGTGCGGTGTAACAATTGGCTTTTGTGTGCATTTTTAACAGGAAATACAATTTGCTCTGTGTTGATTATACAACAGCAAACTCTGGTTTTTCGATCTTGACAACTTTAAGGTTTATGGACTTAAGTCTGAATTGGGGGTTGAAGTCCACACATCTTAAAAGTTGCCAAGTTTGAAAAACACAGCTGTAGTGTCTACGAAACACAAAGCTCTCTTTGGGCATTAAAGTGGCCAAAGAAAGCTGGGACAATAAAGATAAGCAATCATGCTCCATCCCCTGGTATCACTTCTTTATCACATTTCCATCATTTGTTGGGAGTCTGAATTACTCCTTTAGAAACTCTGTGACTATTCAGTGCTTTACAGTCAGTTTAATTGAGACTCCTGATCTTGCAGGATTCTATATTAAGTATGAAATATATGAAGAGACAAGCTTTTGTCCTGCAGGTGTTTGTCTTTTGGGAAACAAATGAAATAATAAGGTGTACAATGGACAGGGTGAGGCAATGTTTATTGTTGAAATGACAATAAAGTCGACTTGACTTGACTTGACTTGTTCTTATGACCGGTCTGCCCTTCTGGGATGGTTTAGACAGGAAGCAGAAAATCCAAACAAGACTCTTACTGGCTATTTGATAAATGCTCCCATGGGTATAATTCCATACTCATAAATATGTGTTTGTCATATTTGTATGGTAGACATTTAGAAGCATTCTTCAAAAGAAATGTAGGAAAAAGCTTTCAGTGTGTGTGAGTGACCTGTGCTCTCTTTTCTTACTTGCTGGAGATTATTGTATTATCTGCTTTACATAAAAATACATGAAATAAATTATTTAGGTGTGTTTATAAAGAGAAGAGTCCACATAAGTAGAAATTCTAGGCAATTGTTCAACTGCTCTAGAAAGTTGATAGTACTATGTTTTGGAGAAAGTCTTTTTATCATATAGTAGCCTAATATGTGTAATGATAATATATTTGGAACAACAGTAAATTACCTATATACTACTAAAACTCTCCATTTATAACTGGGTCAAATGGTGCTTCAAAGGGAAAGATGTTTTCAACCAAGGTACTAGTTGACTAATCATAGACTAATTTACAGAATGCATCCAAAACACAGAATCTATGATTCCTGGGTTTGGCAAATTTTATAAAACATGCTATGGCAGGAGTGTCAAACTTGCGACGACACGTTGTTGTCATGTGACGTATCACAACTTTTCATCACTTTTTTAAACCAGGGGTGGGGGTGACCAACGCATGAAGCATCTGGCCTGCGGGCCGCGAGTTTGACACCCCTGTACTATCATTTAAAATTAATAATATAAAATATAAAATTATCATAAAGCATTTGATGACATCTTACAAAATGTTTAATAAACATTTCCTGTGGTCAGCGTCTGATATTTGACTGTGTTATCCAGTTAAATATGGGCTATTTTGAAAGCATCTCTTAAATTCCTCCCTAAATGTTTAGGAACTTTCCAAGTACATTATAAACTATTGTTGAAGATGTTGAGGACTCTGGTAAGGAATTAATCTCTGAAATGATGCCCTAAGGGATCACAAGTTGTTTAGTTCTTTATTAAAAGTTATTTACAAAGCACCTTTTTTGTATTCTCCAGAAAAGACTGTAAAATATATTTCATATAAACAAAACAGTTGATTTGTACTTGAAATCTTGGATTAAATCTTAATTGTTTTCTTTTTACAGGATTCAGAATGATCTGAACAAAGCTTATTAACTGTGGCTAATACATGGATCATATTCCTAATCAAGTACCGATATTTCCTTACTTGGTTGTCTCAGAAATTTACACAAAAAATAAGAGTTAAACTTTCAGGGATTAAAGTTTCTGTATCTTAAGAAAAATAATGTTTGAGACTAATAGAATGGTAGGGCTGGTTTCACCTTTTTTGTGAACTACAGTACATGTTTTTATGACAGACCCAAGTTAATTGGTTTATAATTAAAAAAAATGGATATGTGGCACACTGGCTATTTCTAAATAGGTTTTTGCCTCTTTGTCCTGCTTCTGCTAGTCATGAGAAGGGAAAAATTTAGCTATTTTCCAGAGCTTGACTTTTTTAAAGCTAAAAAATTAGCTGATGTAGCATTCTTCCCCCAAATAACACTTTCAGCAGTTGTGTGGCATCAGGAAATAATAGACATAAATATTTCATATTTTAATGTATTTATTTATTTATTTAATTTATTAAATTTATATACTGCACCCTCTCCCGAGGGACTCGGGGCGGTTCACAGAAGATAAAATACATAAAGACAACAAAAACCAAGATAAAATGATTAAATTTGCTGATATTTTAAAATTGTAGTTAAAATTATATTAAAAGTGATTATAAAATTTAAAATTAAAATTAAAAATTAAAACTAACCACAATTAAAATAACCCTGAGGAGTCAGGCCAGGCCAACTATCTGGAAAAGATGAGTTTTTTAAGGCACGTCAGAAAGCTCGTAGGTCAGTAATGGTCCGAATCTCAGGGAGGAGTTCATTCCACAGGGAGGGCGCAGCCACAGAGAAGGCCCGAACCCTCGGGCCGTCAGGCAGCAACGACCTGACGGTGGTATCCCAAGGAGGCCTGCCCTGTGGGAGCGCACCGGTCGGTTGGAGGCTGATGGTGGCAACAG
>JAEANM010009838.1:0-16142 GCA_017656035.1 Myanophis thanlyinensis
CCACTTTTACGTCCAGTCCGGGGCGTCCGGGTAAATTTATAAAATTTATAAAACCCGCCCGGACGCCCTGGACTGGATGTAAAAAGAGGACATGTCCGGGCAAAAGAGGATGGTTGGTCACCCTATTTTATGTCCCTCTTTTCATTCAGAACCCAAACATAGTTGTGTGTAAGCTTTTACATTTTAAAACTGATAAAATACATTAAATCTACTAAATTTTATCGAACTATCTCAAATAATTAGGTAACACAAAGTAAACAAAACAGTAAAAACTAGAAAAATACTTTCTAGAGCTTTGAAATAATAATGGCATAGTATATCATTCATTTTTCCTACTGAGAATTATGTGTAAGCATATTGACCATCTCCTATAGGGCCAGCTCTTAGGCTGAAAGTTGATATATGTCATTTAATTTTTTTACTACCTTGCAGGCCTAAACTGTATAACAGAAGAATTCAGTACATCATATCTTCTTATTGTTTCTCCCTGTGCTAGGCAAGTTAGGATAGTAGCTTTGTTTATCCCAATTACCCAGTCTTCTTGGCTGAAGATGGAAGTGAAAGATCTCCCCAGTTTTCCAATATTAGAAACACCGTACACATTGTCTAGATACACACTGTCCATGTTCCCTGCTAAAGATATGGTGCAATGCCAATCATCTCCCTAGTGTAAATACTGTACCTTGATCATACCAGGGCAGGAACCAGGGGCAGGAAACATTGACAGTGCTGTTGAGTTGTGCATCAGGCCAGCACGAATACTTATCAAAGGTTCGGTTACAGACCAGATCTAGAGAAGAGTAGAAAGTACAAAGTTGGGTAAAGTAATTATATGTATGGGAATTTTTATTTTTGCTATTCTGTTCTATTTCCATGTTATATCTTTTATCTTGCATCATCTGGATCTAAAATGTTTTATCCAATAAACTCTATTGGGAACTTCAGTTGACTCAAACAAGCTGTACTGAAGATATATCTGTGAGATCATTCCCCCTGCTTTACTCATGTGTGAATTGCCCTGCAATCATATAGATATTCACACATGTAGTCCCTGCCTTGTACTTCATTCATAAACCTCAGCCTTGAAACCATTTGTGTGTGTCTGTACATACATAAATGCATCACTCTCAAGGACAAAAGTGATCTGTTAAGTTACAGTCTACTATTTCTGTGATATCTTTCTCCATTCCTCCAATGCCAGAGTTTCCAAAATTCTTCCATAATAGTCCTCAGGATGTTATCAAAAAGCATAGGATACCAGCTTTCAGAAGCATAGGATTCTAGCAGAATAAACTGGAAGAAAATCAGTAAACACTCTGCCGAACTATCAATGTTTGCCCCCGTCTCACTTTCCTTGTTCAGATAAATTGTCAGCTGATACTCAATCTCCAGGAGGACCTTGTCTTACCAGTAGATGGTGGCCAAAGGCTCATATTGCGATGACATTCTTCACTGTAAGCCTTCCAACTTTCATACACATATTCATATCTATATTCCATAAACTGGGCAGAAGCTCCCTGAGGAAAAGAAGGAAAAAAAGGGGGACTGGCCTACTCAGTATTTGTGTATTGGATCTGAAACAGCCAAACAAGGAGGAGAAACCAAGACCCTTACCTGAAGGCAGAGCACCAGTGCAAGCAGGATTCTGAGAAGGTGTGACTGGGACATCCCTCTGGAGAGCTGCAAAACTGCATAGGGATGCTCTAGGAGCTGTTGGTATTCTACAAGAGGTCCTACTGCTGGTTTATCAGGTGTCCTGCAAAGAAATAGGAAGGGGGAAAGCAAAGTTACTTATGCTTGCATGCTCTTCGCCGCTGAACTGTTAGTTCCAAGCTTCAGAAGCGTGTCTCCAAGGTTGATGACGCAGGCGGAGTTTTCTGGGCTACATCCAGATAGTCAAGTCTAGTGCCAGCAAATCATGGATTGAAAGGAACCTGTCAGGAATAAAGATGGCTACTGAGACTCCTCCCAGGTCAGGTGGTAAGGATTTACTAGTGTTTTGACTCTCTCTGGTTGGTGCTGGGGCCTCCCTCGTTGGAGCCAGTGGGAGTGGAGGGCACCCAATTTAGGGGGCTGCTTCAGATGCCAGCCATTGCAATTGGAGACTGTTGGGGGAAGGGGAGTTATTTCTGGGCTGGATTTGGTTCCACCGCTGAGTGCTTAGAGTTTCTAGCAGAAGGGCTATCTTGCCTCATCGCCTCAGAACCACAGTATGGTCTCGCCTTGCAGAGACTTACATATCTCACTCACAGACGAGCGCACGTTTGCCAAAGAATAATATGCAGCTACGTAAAAGAGTACACATAAAAAAATAAATAAAGCTTGAAGTTTCCTTTACAGAGGATCCAGCAATTGACCCCCATGACTAAGCGTATCTGGAACGAGGAAGGCCACCTCATTTTCCTGGAAAGGCACCCTGGCCCACAGTATTGACTGACAGGCTCCCTTTTGCCAAGGAGTGGAAGAATTGCAGTGCTCTGGATGGTAAGTTAGTTGTGTAATGTGCGCATGGTAAATTAAGTGTCTGTAGACAGAGGGCAGAGAAAATAAAGTGCATTAGAGACATTATGTCTGGGGATTAAAAAGGAAGTTCTGTGAGGGATAGATAGAAACTGTGCTGCTTGGGGGAGCCAGCAGGGGGTAGTATAACTATGCAATCTCTGGGTACACTAGCAGTAATAGGATGACACCCAAAGCCAAAAGCTCATGTGTGCATGCATGTTAGTAAGGTCAAAAGTAGCAGCGTGCATGAGAAAGCAGGGAAGGTTATGTTCCTTGGGCTACCAAGACAGAGGGGACTGAAGTCTGCTGAGCACAGGGGACTGGATGCTTTTCAGTCCTGATCTCGTGAAAACGGTTCTTTGCATTCCATCCCACTGACAGGGCCTGCGTTCAAGCCAGCAGTGACTCTCTCCTCCTGATTCAGCCAGTATCTCTCCCCCACCCTCCCCTTCTCCCCAGTCCCTGTCCAAGAAAATAGGGAGGGACGAGGAAGAATGTGCCAGCACCACTCTGGCTTGTTTACAGCTTCTGGCACAGTCCAGTTAGGATCAAAAGGCAGTTAATCATTAACACCCTGCACGGATCCCTGGCTCTTCAGGTCTTGTTGTCCCCTAACCCAAGAGCCCCCTTCCCATGGCTGACAAAATCCCCCCATGTGCCCAGAGTCAGACTTCCTGGCTGGAAAGCTATGCTGGGTTCCCATGGGCAGTTGAGCAATGCCCTGTGTTCATGCAGAATAAACTCCAAGGCACCCATGAACTAATACCTTCAATCCTTCTCTAATCTGGTTAAAGGGCTTCTGAATGGGACTGCAGTGCTCTGGATAAACATGCTATTCTTTGCTGGGTGCCTTCCAGCAATGGACCAAGCTTTTGGCAACAAATAACTGCCAGAGGTCTGCTGGGATTAAGAGGGGGTTGCTCCACTTACCCCACAAAGCAAAAAACCCTTGGCTTGGATTGCTAGAGTTTAACTTTGGCACCTTGGAAGGAGCAACACCACACCAGACACCAGAACTTTCCATTCTCCAGTACTCTCTAAGCCAGTGTTTCTCAACCTTGGCAACTTTAAGATGTTTGGACTTCAACTCCCAGAATCCCCCAGCCAACTTTTCTTTGGGGGATTCCCCAGCTTTGCTGGCTGGGGAATTCTGGGAGTTGAAGTCCAAACATCTTAAAGTCGCCAAGGTTGAGAAACACTGCTCTAAGTGATGGAAAAGGACAACCAGAAAGCCGGGAGCACACAAAAGATCCTCTTTTGCTGGAAGGCAACTGCACCTTTCCAAAATTGTCAGTATGTGATTAATCCAGAGTAGAGTGTTCGGGTTTAGCAAGAAAAGGAGTACCTGTGGCTAATAATTCTTGCTCCTTCCCCTGCATGGAAGCAACATACTCACGCTGTAAACTAATTCGTTTAAGGCATTTGTAAACCACCTATTGATCACAATGAATCCACAAAGTGGGTCACATTAATTGGAACCTATAGTCCAACCAGCACCCGCTGACCCTGGCAAGAATAGTGTACATCCAGAGCAGTTGGTGATCCTTCAGTCAGTATAGAAATAACTGGGCCCTCACTGATATGATGAAATGGCAATGGATAAATACAATTTTTTTTTCAGCCACAGAAAGTCTAACTCAAGGGTCTGGCACTGAGAATTCGGAGTGCGAATACCTGCTCTCCTGCCATAGAAGCATGGCCCTTCCACAAACCAACTTCCAAAGCACAAATCTTTTGAGGCTGTAATGTAGTATATGTCTATAGACCTTGATGTGTTTTTCTCTCCTGCACACGAAAGCTACTGATTTGCTCATTTAAAAAAAAAAATGCTCCTAGATATGCTTTGTATTTTGCCTTTTGCCTCTAAGCTTGAACACAAAGTGAGTTAAAACTTGAGGCCCTGCTCTATGGCCGGTCTGCATTTGATTGGAGGATACCAGAGACTCCTCAGTAGTTGCACCACAGGCTCAGCTTTTCCTTTGAAGACAAGGGCCTTCTACAGGGATTTTTGTGTTCATGCCTGTTTTAATTCTTGTGTGCTTTGGTGTGATCCACAGTATTCTATGGATAAACTGCCTGCTGTTTTCAGGCATCGATCCAAGCACAACATGCAATCTTGTTAGGCTCTGTGCAGCCATGTTGAACTTTCCCCAGGTAATGACTTCTGGCTCACGATTAGCACTCAACTGTAAGGTCTGGCATCACAGAACATTAAATGGACTAGCCGCTAACGAACATTTAGTTTATTTTCTTTATGATGTCATCTTTTATGCCTCCTACACTTTTCATATCCTTTATGCTTGTGCACCTTCTTGCGTTAATTATATCACCTTCCCATTCCTTATGCTGGTTTATGAGCATAATAAAGTTTGATTCAATTTGAGTTTGATAATGATATTGTTCATTACGATCCACTTTCCCAACAGGGGTCAAAGTAAGACATAATTGTGTCAAATAAAAACAGCTGTGCAGATTTTAGACTCGTGGATTAGGAGAGAGATGATGTGTGAATTAGCTGTCGGTTTTAGCAACTAAAAATAGTTCTTCCATTTAATGTTTACTGAGAATTGTTTGTTGAAAATCAGAGTGCTGCATAGATAACATCCTCCAAATTTTTGCAGCGTCCAGGATATTAGATCAGTATTATCCAAGATGAGGTTTAAATCAAGGGATTTCCACATTATGTGGAAATATGCATATCAGAATTGGTTGTTTTTCCCAGGGAAAAGCAATTAGAGGGTAGAGCATGGCATTTGGTTACTTTCCTTTTGGCTGTCTCTCTACTTCGGAGTGTTCCAAAACTCACAAGTGTCTCCTCCATTTTCACAGGAATTAGGAAATTCCACTTCAACTAGGTAACACTTTTAACAACTACACAAACAGTGTTGTGCAAGGATTACAGCAACAACATCTTTTTAGGAATGTAATGTAACACAGGCCTGTATCATACAAATGTATATGATATAAGCATGTTATATAAATAATATAGTAATTTGTTGCAGGTAAGTGAAATGACTATTTAAAGAGCTGTGGAAAGTGTTTCTTGAGGATTAAGATAAAGGTGTTGTGGAATACTTTTTTAAAAAAGAGATAAATAGATTCACAAGTGGAGGATAGTCAGATTTTAATGTTTGGTATTATTAGCTAAAAGCTTCATGGAGCCATATAGAGATAAACCCTTGAGTTATGTTTCCTTGTTTCTGAACTTCCATTACAATAGCAGAGCAAAGTGTTTAGGATGCACTGACATAAATTTATTGTCTTTTCTAGTTTGGAGGTGGCATGAGACCCCTGCCTTTCTACCATGTAATGCCACACTGTTTCTTTCTTGTCCCATGTCCACAAGTGGCTTTGATCAAGCTGTTTCTAATTTTCATATCTTCACGAAAGAGGCTTTCTTGGATGAGCTGCAGGGAAACATGCATGCCTCTGAGGTGTTTTATAAGTAACTAGCCCTCCTACATAGGGCTACATAATGTGCAGAAGATCTCTGCATGGTACTTTCACTAAGATCGAGATAGCAAGTGAAGGAGTTGAAAAGTCCATATTATTTACTTTTTGTCAAATTTCTATAGTTGCCCATTTCACCTAAGGCAACTCTGGGTTACATACAACATATTTATTAGGGTCCCGTTTTAATTAGGCTAACAAAGGTCACAAAACAATTTGGGTTTGTTCATTTGTTTTTTAGCTGGGAGGCAACAGAAAAAGGGCTCACTGCGATTTTGCCAGAAAAGAATGATGAAAAAATAACATTTCTAGCCCTAAAATAAGCCCTGATGTTTTAATATACTTGTTAATGAGTTTCTGGATATACTGTCAATGTCTACTCTAGATGAAGTCTGCCCTGCTGGGCTCAGCCCTGGAAATAAAGTCTCGAACTCCTTGATTTGATGTAGTATATCTAAATACCACACACTGAAGGCAGAAGCAGAGTGTTACTGATCAGGACTGGGTAGTTTGTGTCCAGCTCTCTTTCTTTAGAGTGTATTTTAAAATTCTCCATTAAATCCATAACAAATATGCTCCCCCTCCCTCCTCAGTTCTATCCTGCTCCCAGGATTTATTATTTATTTATTTATTCATCAAATTAAGTTATTCTTATCCTTGGGAAAATCATGTTTCCTCTGAATAGCATCTAACTGCTGCTGGCTGAGAGCTAGAAAGCTCATTAATCAGAGAGGCTGGAGGAAGCTAGCAGCATCAAGAGGTGTCCATTCTGTTGGGATGAGCTTCCTCCATATTAATAATATAAGACAGACAAATACATGTGCCCCTTAATTGGAAAGAGCCTGTACAGCCTCCGCTCACCTTGGCTCAGGTTTCTTGGACTGTGTACCAGAGGTGAAATTCAACCAGATCTAGCCTATTCGCTAGAACTGGTAGTAAATTTTCTAAGCAGTTCGGAGAACTGGTTGTTAGAAGAAATCTCCACGCCCACAGAACTGGTAGTAAAAAAAACCTGAATGCCACAACTGCCGTGAACTCCATAGGCAATTTTCCCCCTCTGGCAATTGTATCTTCAAAGCCAGAATGGTAAGAAAGAGCCACCTCCTTTCACCACTGGAAACTGCCCCTTTGGTACTGCTATCAAACTTTAATGCAGACTTCCTTGTTGTGAAGGAAGAAGCCCTTTTCCAACTTGCAACATCTGGGGATGGTCCCAAATTCCACACTCAGGAGAATTTAAGAGCTCTAGTGTTGCTGGAATTTGCAGAGATATTGGTATAGGTCAGACTAATTTTGCTCTTCATCAGCTATTTACCTTTCCACTGGAAGAGTTTATTATTTTTTTTACTTTATTGCTGGCAGAGAAGTACCTTCCAAGGAAGCCCAGTCACACGCTATCCTGGGAGTCACATGCTATCCTGGGAGCTACAGTTTCTTTCAGCAAAAGAAAACCTCTGCTCTGAATCTGCCCTTCCTAGAAATAATTCAGTTTGTGCTTCTTGATGTCCCTTAGCCCAGCTGGACATGCTACTTTCCTGACTCAGTCTCTGAACTGAAAGGAACTCTTCTTGCTCTAACTCAGCTATATTGGGCAGGGATTTTCCGATCAGAAGCCAGTTTCTTTTTGTACCAGACATATCCAAGTAGTCTGACCTGTTCTCAGGCTCAGGCCCGCCTATGGGTTTTTGGAGTCTGCCTTGGGAAGAGGGCAAAGAAAATACACCGTTGATTGTGCACATCCCGATCACAATAATTAGAAATGCGTTCTCCCTGCTGGATCGGCCTCTCTTCTCCATGCTTGGTGAACATGCTCTAATGACTAATGACCCTGTTGTGCAGGCTAATGACCCTGGCCCCTGGGAAGAAAGTATCAAGGACTTCCTAAAACTGATTCTCTACAGCACCCAAATTTACTGATTCATGACAAAAGGTTAGAAAAGGAAAACTCATGTTATCATAGTTCAATCTTTCTTGCAAGAAAATAAGATCCAGTTGTAAGACTACAATTACTTTTTGCTTATCAATTAAAATAGGAAAGAACCCTCAAGGGAAAAAAACCTCTTCTGCATTACTCCATGCTGGAAACATCCACTGAAAACAGATTCTCAATAAATTGAACTACACTAGATGAGTATTCCAACTTCATCCTTAATAAGCAAAACATTTAACAGATTAAAGCCACTTAAATTCTTTAGTGCATCATAATGTTTCATTAGCCACCTATGAAATGATACCTAACATAAAACACAGAAGCTTTCTTTCCATCTGTTTTCAATCTTTTCTATGTATTTGTTTCAGCAAATTAGCCAATTATCGGATCTTTGAATCTTCAACTCTTAACATTTTAAATTAGGCCATTTCCTTTTATCAACCAATATTCTGCAAACAGCAGGAATGCAGCAAAATCTTGATATTCCAGAAGAACCTTTAATGGTAGTAATTAAAGTATAAAGAGTATAAATTAAATGAAAGCACAATAATAGCCAATAATTCTTAATAGGATTTCTCCTTCCAGACCAGGTTTTATATAAGTTCATGATGAAGCTGATAGTATTTGACAATCACAACTACATTCCTGCCTAAATGAGATATTTGGAGATAGGAAACTTCATGTAAAATCTCAAAATTATCCAGTGAAACTTTCCAGCAAAGATTGCTAGTGACTAACAAGTTGGGTTATTGCTCCTCATAGAATTATTCTGGCCATCAAGCACAGTCCCCTGATCCATGCAGACATTCAGATTAGTGCATCCCTGAGAGATGGTTCTCTTCCCTCTGTTTGAACCTATCCAGAGAATTATAGACAACTACCCTGTTGCAACAACAAACAACAACAAAAAGGAGTCTTATGGGCCTTTGTAGACTGACACATTTAGGGCAAAATGTTTAATGGAGGAGAGTCCACTTCCTCAGTTTCATTTGATGAAGTGAAAGCCAGTCCATGAAAGTTTCTGTCATGACAAGCTCAGAATCACAGCATTATAGAGTTGAAAGAGACCATTTAGGCCATCAAGTCCAATCCCCTGCTGAGCACAAAAGTCCTAATTACAATTTCTCGACAGATGGCTATCTATTTTCTGCTTGAACACATCTAGTGAATGAGTGCCCACAACTTCTCTGGGTTCCACTGTTAAAATATTCTTATTATGAATTTTATCCCCTTAACACTCAAACAGGATCTGTCTGTCTGTCTGCCTGGAAGGCAATTGCGTTATTTTGTACCTTAAATAGGTCTCTAATCTTTTTTTTTTTCCGTTATGACATTCTTTAAGCCATATATGAAGAGTGCTATCGCTTGGGTTATCCCTATTTGGGCTGCAAAAATAGAGACAATCAATACATCGCCACAAATGCACTTGTACATTTCTCTTGGTTGTTGTTTTTTTTAGAGCCCAAGCCAAAGGGGCCATTGAGGCTTGTAATTAATGATGGAGGGAGAGAGATGCACCTCAGCAGCCTCAAATAGCCAAGAGGAACATAGCAGCTGCTAGTCCCTATCTTCTCATTGGTGAGATAGCAACAGTACTTAGACTTATATACCGCTCCATAGGGCTTTACAGCACTTTCTGAGCAGTTTATAAATGTCAGCATATTGCTCCCAGGGGTCATGAATGAGAGGTCATGAATCATTTGCATGCCAAGACTTCTGCTGGGGAAAGACAGAAAACAGTACTTTAAAACTGGAACAGCTACAGACAACAGGGCTATCTCCAGGGTGGGAATAAGCCAATGTTGCGTCCTGAGACAACTTCTAAAAATAGTTAGTGGGGCATCTTTGGACTGTGATCATGTGGTAGAGCTTAAAGTCACAAACTGGGGATGGGGGAGTTATTACCAAATGAAAGAAACCCGCTAAATCAGGGGTAGGCAATTATGGCTCCTTCATGACTCGTGGACTTTAACTCCCAGAATTCCTGAGCCAGTGTGGCTGGCTCAGGAATTCTGGGAGTTGAAGTCCACGAGTCATGAAGGAGCCATAATTGCCCACTCCTGCTCTAAATAAATGGTTACGTGGCTTGAAATGGGTCAGTGCCATTCTACAACTTGACTGAAAGGCGGCCATGGAGAGCAGAACGGTAACTTTGAGTGGAGAAAATTGAAGAGGTTATGAAAATGAAATTTATTTTAGGAGCAACTCTTTTCTGCGTGTTTGTCAGAACTCTGCAAGATTTTGAACAAGTGCCCATATTAGTTCCAGAGAATTGCGGAGTTCAAGAAAGAGAACTGCATGCGTATCTTTGGGATTACTTCATGGTCCAGATTTAAATGTGTGACTATCCTGCAACACAGTTTCAGTTACCTTTGCTTCTAATGTCTCATCTTCACTTTTAGCCTCATTTAATTTGATGAACCATCTGGAGGGAAGCTTGACCTACATGTCTGGTTCCTATCAGATGGAGAGTTCTGGATTCTATCCATTCAAGAGAGCAGAGAGAGACTGGAGATGCATTGGTTGAAATGTTATTTTTAGGCACAGAGTAAAATATATATCACTGTACAACTGCCTTTGCAGATAGAAAATGCCTTAATTCATTCTTCCTCTACTTAACTTGCAAACCCACCAATTTTTGACTCACTTTTGCAAGGTGAATCAATCTGTTGGTACTGTGTAAGTGGGTAGGTAACTGAGAAGCCTATTGTTGGAACTCCTGGTAGTTAATAAAAATCAATGGTGTTTAGTAGTTTTTCCAAGAACTATAAACATAAACATGTGCACAGATCATAGCACAAGACTAAATGATCTTGAGAAGGTTTCTGATTCATAGTTCCAGGAGAATACATAAGGGCATTGTTGTGTCTCCACGCATGCACGGGCGGAGTTTCCACTCCGGTCCGCCCGCGCGAACTCTTGAACCGACAGCGGATTGGCTGTTGGTTGGACGATTACCAGCCGATGGGAAGCGTGACAGGCGAAGCCGCAGCAAATTATAAAACCGCGGCTCACCAGAAATTTCTCCAGTTACGACCTGCAAAAGCTCATCATGAGTTTTGCTTGCGGTTAGCTAAATAAAGGGACCCCTCACGGTCATCTAAATGTACCCGCGCCTGATGTATTTTTTGGGCTAGAAAGACCGGGTTTTTGGCTACAACAGGCATGAATAAAGAATGAAAGAAAGGACAATAGCACTGTTCACTGTACTAAACATCTGGATAATATATAACAAAAGCAGGCAACCCTCATGGATAGAGGCTCTAATTTTACTTTTCAAAATTTGGAGATGGAGTGGAATCGATGGCTTAAAAAGTGATACACTGTAATTCCTGAAGCCAGAGCTGGAATTTGTAGATCTTTTTAAAAGGGGGGCTAGGTGATTAATGTACAAAATCAGTGCACTAAATTTTGATAGTGCATTGCACCTCTGTTTTGTCCTTTTTTAAAAAAAATTAAGACTGTTCCTGTTGAAAGTCTTATCTATCATTGTTGCAGTGGTGGAATTCAATTTTTTTTACTACCGGTTCTGTGGGCGTGGCTGGGGGGGTCATGTGACTGGGAGGGCAATTTCTGTAAGCAGGGCAATAAAAATTAGTCTAGAAACAACACCAGAATGTTTTTTTCCTGCCTTCCTTACAGGATTAACCCTGTAAAGTGGGAAAAAAACAACAAAAGCAGATTTCTTCTAACAACCGGATGTCCAAACTGCTTAGAAAATCAGTTCTAGTGAACCTGCTAGAACCTGCTGAATTTCACCTCTGCAGTGTTGGTGTAGTATGGATGGACTGCTTTGGGGGCATTAAAAATGGATGCTATTCATGGCCTGTATTATAGAGTTTTCTCTGATAAATAGTCAATATACAATCAAATAAATCACTACACTTCTGAATATTGATGTCATGCTGGCCACTTGACTCTGGAAATATGTTTGGACAGCACTGACTCAATGGAACAGAGCCCCCTATAGTCGATAATGACTAGCAAAGTCCGTAGGAACTCCCTTTTTTATCCTTTTGAAATGTATGGGTTGAGTTTTACTTTATAATAGAACTACTATGGTTGGCAGTACTAACAACCCTCCATTGGAGAGCATCCTTAGTTACTTTGGGATTCCTTTCTGAATAAATTATAAAGTCATAGAATGGAAGTACTGGAAGAGACCTTGAAGACTATTTGCTCTGACCCACTGCCCAGGGCAGGAAGTCATTATTAGAGCATCCCAAAGAGATAGTGTTTGGTGATGATTATGTAAGGAATATATTATTAGCCCCATTGTACATTTTAGCAACGTATTGCAAGACGGGAGTGTGCATAGGACAAGGATTAGAGACCAGAAACATGATTAAGCGAGCTCTGGGTACATCACTGGGTGAAAGGATGATCTTGAAGAAATCTCTTTTTCAATGCTAATAATAAACTTGAGTTAGAACCTAACTGTGAAAATAGAACCTCTCTGTTAATCCTAGCCAGGATAAAATTTCTTGGCCTCTTACAATAAAAAGCCTACTGATTCTGACCTCTGATGCCACTGTCTCAGAGGAAAGGGATGGGGAGAACCCTGTACTCAAAAGAAAATGATCAAAAAGAAGACCATCAAAAGAAAAAGGTTGTTATTGCAGACATAGATGGTATATCTTAGAAAGAACTACTTTTTGTGCCAGAAAGGGCTAGAAATGAACCCAGATCTTAGGTCTTACATTAAGGAAACAATAAGGTTATGTGGAAGGAATGGGATACTACCAATATAGACTTATTCCTTGCTGCTACTATTACACAGCTACTCATGTTAAGATTTATCTCAGCTTCTATAGGATGTCTCTCTATTTCCATCTTTGCCTGAAGTCATTTACAATTCCAGAAATAAGCCCCCAGAATCAAACTTAGCAAGCAGGAATCCCTGTATAATTTGTGGCATTTACAAAGATTTGGTTACAGGAAAGAAACAAAGGGACCGTAGGCAGCATTCCTCTCTCCTGGAAGAGATTCTGTATACTAAGGGTATATTTTGTGGTAGCTGAAATCATTAGCTCCAAGCTGCTTGCTTAGCACAGCATTTCAAAGCCACACAAATGGAGCATGGTGAATCCCAATTTTCACTCCTCGGAGCATCACCACATTACCCTGGCCAAAATTTGACATCAAAGCCATTGATTTTTGGTAGATTTTTGATTGGAGGGAGGAGCATAATAAACATGTTTATTATGGGGCAATATAAGCACGTTGGGACTATTTTTTTTCCATTTTAAATTCTTCTTGAAAAAAATGGCCTAATCACAACATCTATATGACCTCTCCTGCAATGTTCAGGAGTTCAAAGATTTTGAAGACACTAATGTGCAGTTCTGACCCTGAAAATGGCAGTCCAGTCCTAACTTAAAACATTTGGTGGACAAATATATGGTGTTATTATTGCTGTACATGGAAATTCCATTTAGCTGTCAAGGAGAGACCTTTTCTCCATTAATCGCCATATTGTATTTTTCAGAACTATCCTAGAGTAATGCAGAAATAAGGCTAGAGCAAGAAATGGGAATCTGTGGCTATTTTATATATCTTCTTTCACTACGCCATAACCTTTTAGTAATACAAGAATGCTGTAATGGTATAATATCATCACACTCAACTTTTTCTATTCTCACTCTGTTGGCTGCTGCCTACTAGTGGGATACAACCTGGAATGTGAGTTAGTATCATTATTTAATATACTTTGTATTACTAGATTTTTCTATAGAGGAGAGAGTGATGTCTACTACAGTGGCAAAAATGTTAACTCTGCCACTTCTTTGGACAGAGAGTCAATTCCATCACTGATAACAAAAGGAGACCTTGGAATCCTGGAAAAAACAATTATTTTTTAAAAATGATATTAGAAAAGAAATGAAGAGAATAAAAACTCCAAATTAACTTTATACTCAATAGCAATAGAATGTAGAATGGCAATCAGAAATGGCACATGAGCAGTATAACCCTACATGATTTCCCAGAAGTAACTTTTTACTGAGTATAAAAAGGTTCATCACTGATTTAATGCTGTTCCTGTAATTTATTCTATAATTTCATAATTTGTGTTTTAATAAGTTTTTCAGTTTGTGGCAAAAGGTTATGCCATTGCTATTATTTTGGTGGTGGGATTTCACCCCCAATAGGATCTTTCTGCCAAGTTGTTATCAAACTGTTTATTAATCTTATCATTATAGACTAGTTTTAATTATACTTACGGTATCTTAAATATTAACAGCTACTCATTTCGATTTTTGAAGAACTCTCCAGTAAATGCCAGTGGTTCTTGTGACTGTCAGTTGAATTAAACTTTTCATGTTTTGTCACCTTTGCACAACGTAAAGAATAGGGTAAATAAAAGACAGACAGACAGATAGATAGAAGATGCGGGGGGGGGGGGGGAGACAGTGATACAGACAGACAGACAGAATATACAGATCAGTTATCTTCTTTGCTGGTGTTTCAGTTTCAGGGTCAGCTCTCTTCAATGTTTGTAGGTTCATATTTATTTTATTAAAAAGTGTAGTCTTGATTTCAGAGGATATCACTCTCCCCTCTTTCAGTAGCACAAGTACTGTACAGCTTGATCCCATGCATGTTTACTCTGAATATCAATGTTGCTTACTTAAACATAGATAGGTGCACACAGAACAGCAGTTATAATCAATTCTTTTGGAACAGACCTTTGCAAAGAGATAACAGAAAAATAGAGATTTTCATCTTATAGCCCTCCTCTGAGTACATAGTTAATTACTTGATTTCTATAGATTCCCCTCTAATCAAGAAACTCTGGGCAGCATGCATCGTAAGACATAAAAACAACTAAAACTATTAAAACAATAGAGAATAAATATCCATGGCACCAAGTAAAAGAGTTACTGCGGATGTTAGTCAGAAAATGCGCCTCTTATCACACTTGGGGCCCCAAACCTGGGCACACAACCAAGTCTTCATGTCTTCATAAAAGGCCTACAGGATTGGGATCATCCTGATATCTTTTGCAGCTGGACCACATGGGGCCTTTCTTGAATGCTGGAATAAATTATCGAAAGGGCTTTTTTTCTAAATACTTTTATGTGAAAAAGGAAAAAAAGAAAAGAAGTTCTGTACTGTAAATATCTGTCATTGCACCCAATAAAAACGAACCTCTCCTGCTTAGTCAAAGATAGATGTACAGGTAGACCTCGACTTACAACCATAATTGAGCCCAACATTTCTGTTGCTAAGTAGACCTCACAGTTGTTAAGTGAATTTTGCCCCCTTTTACGATTTTTCTTGCCACAGTTGTTAAATGAACCACTGCAGTTCTTAAGTTATCAATGTGGTTGTTAAGTGAATCCAGCTTCCCCTTTGACTTTGCTTGTCAGAAGATCCCAAAAGTTAATCATATGCAACCGTCATAAAGATGAGTCAGTTGCCAAGCATCTGAATTTTGATTAGCTAACTGTGTGGATGCTGCAACAGATGCAAGTGTGAAAAAAAGTTGTAAGTCACTTTTCCCCGTGCATTGTAACTTTGAATGGTGACTAAATGAACTATAAGTAGTCCTCAACTTACGACCACAATTGAGCCCAAGATTTATGTTGTTAAGTGAGAAATTTGTTAAGTGAGTTTTGCCCCATTTTAAGACTTTTCTTGCCACATTCGTTACAAGTGAATCAGTGCAGTTGTTAAATTAGTAACACTGTTGTTAAGTGAATCTGGTTCCTCCACTGTCCTTCTTGTCAGAAGGTCACAAAAGACAATTATCTGACTCTTGGACGCCGCAACTGTCATAAATGTGAGTCAGTTGTCAAGCATCCAAATGTAAATCATGTGACCATGGGAACGCTACAACGGTTGTAAGTGTGGAAAACGGTCCTAAGTCACTTTTTACAGCAATGCTGTAATTTTGAACGGTCGCTAAATGAATTACTGTAAGTCGAGGATGACCTGTACTGCACCATACACCATTGCCCGTGCTATGGAAGGACGGCGGCATTTGCAGAAAAGCAAGATCAGAGCTGCTTCCCGCTCTGATTCTTCTCTTGCTCTTTCTCACATATACGCAAACACAAATGCAAGGACACACAGGTGCCAACATTTCACTAGTTGCTTGATCTTCAGTGCTCAAGATAAAGATTGTAGGCATAGGAGGAAAGGGGGGGTGTCCTCTGTTCTTAAGAGATGAAGGGATTAGCCCCTAGTGCAGGGGTGGGCAATTACGGCTCCTTCATGACTCGTGGACTTCAACTCCCAGAATTCCTGAGCCAGCCAT